>OX246746.1:10510002-10726805 GCA_945910005.1 Isoperla grammatica | reverse complement strand
TAATATATTGTAGTGTGAAAATGGAAGTTTATTCATTTTCACACTGGATTCCTTCACTGTCGTGTTTTATTCTACTTGATTGTGAGTTGTGACATGGGTAAACAACACTCTGTTTTGATCACAATCAGGTAGGTGCTGAGCTGGCTATTGTGTAATCATCAATCTAGGGCAACAATACTAACATTAGAATACTGACACAGCATAATGGTCATACAAGTAATTTGGTAACTTTGCTGTGTCAGGGGTTTTGGGAGGCCCAAGTTGGATTGTTGTTAGGAGTTTGGTCTGAGCCCCACTCTTGCATTTTGGCTTGAGTGGGGGGTCGAACCATGTAGGTTGATGAGTGATTATAGTCATGAGCAGCTAGCACAAGCCAAAGAAGGGGTAAAGGGGGGGGAAGGTGACGTGATACGGTCGAGGTGGAAAAAGTGGTGAGGCTCGGGAGTCTCGGGGGGGGGGGGGACCGGTCGGAGGAGCCGTTGAAGATGGTCGTAATGTAGGCGCATGAAGATGAAACGGGCCGAGAGGGACCGGCGGTGCCATGGGGCACAAGGACTATCCCCGAGGAACGAACCAAGGAGTTACGAGGGACGAACGGACGGGGCGAAAGCCAACCAAGGTATAGTGTGACTCCTTAGTAGCAGATTAGAGGGAGATAGATATAGATCGGTACGCCACGTCTTTGCCACGGTAGGATGAATGTCTATTGTCTATTGTGTAACATAATAAATGTACGGTTCCTCGATGTTTGAACCCAGGACTGTTGATTTAAGTTCCTTGTCTCCCGGCCTTCCTCAGACATAGCAACGATCCCAAATGTACGAGTTCACGTATGTCAAGAGAGGGTTACGTCCCCAGTGAAACCTTGTGACAGCCGACCTGAACATGGGTTCGAGTCCCGTACCAGGGTGGTAGGGACAAGGGCGGGTCGGCGCGTGAATTCGGTACATAACAAAGTTGGTGGAGGCGCCGGGTAAATTTGTTTTATGACAAATTGGTTTATCACGAAAGTTATTTGCTATGTCGATGGAAGCGCCGGTTTGTTTGATTTCGTTAACGAGGTTCCATCTTTGGTTTATGAAATAACAGTTAGTGGTGCCGCCTGTCTTGAAATAATTTGTTTTTTTGACATGCCAAATTTGGTATAGGCGCTGACTTTGTCTTCAACAAAGTTGTTAGAGGCACCGGTTTTCTTTTGTTTTCTGTGATTTTGCATGTCTGAGATGATTTTGTTTTGTTTTTTTATCGCTACCGTGTGGTATTAAGATGTAGCGTACCTGTTGAGTGTTATTGTGTGAGTCTCTTTCTCTCTGCTCTCTCTCTTATGTTGATAGCCTCTCTGCACTGGAGGATTGATTATTGCTTGTTGTGTTGTTTCTTTGTATGTGTGTCAGCGTCGTGATTAACCTCGTCGCGATGTTCTTATGAGAACTGCTTTTGAACTTCTGTTCGAGCATCTATTAGCATTGTCGGCGGATTGGCGCGATATTGTCCTGCCAGGGACTTTGTTCGTCGTGCTGGGTTCGAGTCCCGCTTTCGTCGGCGAATTGCGTATGCTCGTTTCTTCATTGTTTTATGTGAGTTGTTTCTTGTGTCAATGAGCGCGGCTATGCTCACGTCAGCAGTTTGCTCGCACGAAGAAGGCCAGTTTATAGCTTGGCAATCACTTTTTGTCTACTGTTAATCACGATGTTCTGTTGTATGTGAAGTGTGTATGAATGTATGGCATACGAGACAGTGTTTGCATGTATATGTGCGACTGGAGGTCGGGAGGTTGGTCGCTAGGCGATCAGGGTTCCTTGTGCGGTTTTGTGGGCCCTAGAGTTCTATAGGGTGGACTCGGGCGGGAGTCGCTGCAGGCGGCTGGGACCATTGGAGGTCCATGTGTTCGCCTTTGGAGGGCGATAGGAGGACCATTGGAGGTCCATATGTGCGCCTTTGTAGGGCGATAAGGAGGACCATTGGAGGTCCACGTGTTCGCTTTTGTAGGGCGATTTGGAGGACCAGTGGAGGTCCACGCGTTCGCTTTTGGAGGGCGATGGGAGGACCGTGGGAGGTCCATGTGTACGTTTTTGTCGCGCGTGTACATGTAAACATGTGTAAATGTGCGTGTGTGTGTTTAGAGTGCATGTTCTCTCTTTGGGTAAGTGGCTGTTATGTACATCTTTATTATTTTATATCGTAATTCTTGCATTAGCATAGGTCTAGAGAGGAATTTGCTACGATCGCGTTTTGTGTTCGTCGATTGTCGATTGTAGTGGTAGCCTTGGAGGTCAGTTATTTAACTTTGTAGGGTGTTATGGTCGGTTTGGGGGGTGGCTAGTGCTCGGTTGGGCCTGTGTTGCATTGTCTTTGGTTCGAGGCCTGACGCGAGCTTAGTCGTACCGCGCGCGGACGCTGGACCGCTGGCTGATGATGCGACTGCGATATAGCCAGGACCGCGCGTAGTCAGCATCCATTCCGACACGGCAGCTGTATACCCTGTGCACGTTTGAATGACGCACTACTGGCGGTTAGGGACCTGTTTGGTTGGTTTTGACTCGACTCACGCAGGAGTGTGATGACTGTCGAAATGTCCATAGTGGGTTTTAGGTTATACCTAGCCTAGGTTATGTTAGCGTTATAGTCTTCAACTACATTGTTGCGTGGCGTTTTGATGATCAGCTAGGTTTATTTTTACACATTGTTTTGGTATTGTGAAGAAAAGGGGTTGACTGAGCCCCAAGGCAGATGTTGTTGCCTTGATTGGCTTGGGGAGCGTAGCTGATGTTAAGCTAAGAGGCCCAGTTTACCCTCAATCTTGACCACGATCGATATGTTTGTAGGGTCATGGATCGATGCAGGGTTAACACCATTCAATAAACAGATTTCAATAACGAAGGTTACGTATATATTTTCTTAAACTTCTACCCTATTCGGTCATTCCGTAAACTGTTGCATCATGAGTATGCGTGCGTGGGTTCGACTTAATTTAACAACTTATAAACACACAATCTCCTAGTTCAACATCCTACCCTTTATAACGGCATGGTACAGCGACCCGGCCAATCCACTGGTCCTGGCTCGCCCCTCGTTCGGATCCCGATATGGCTCTTGCTGTCTTCCTTCTTCTTCCCTCTTCCGCTCTTGTAAGCTTATTCCTCTTTCATGCGATGTCACTCACTCCACGAAACCCCGGGTAGATGTTTATTCTTCGATGTTAAGCCGTGAACTCCCGAGCCGGTCAATCTCTCTGTCTCCCTTCGACACTCCTGACGTCACCGCTCTTAAACCCCACCAAGACATAGATTTCGTTGGAAAAGCCTATTCTTCTTTCTTCAAACTGTTTTCCCGCTCGAATCAGCCAATTAGCTCTCAGGACTTCCTCTCCCCTCTTCTCTAATTCAATCAAGTGGGGTCTGCCACCGTTGTGCAGTTTTGGTAAATCAAAGTCTACCTGACTAAGGTGTTCTCACGATACCCGTTCGTTGCCCGCTCCCGACGAAGTGTTGAAACCCTGACACATGCACATTCCGCGAGTACACTCAACTTGTGCATGCATCCTGTTAGGATTTCAACACATCCGGACACTGGCCAACAATTCATATTGATAGAACAGAAGAACATGAAATGTTCATATTCTTCACATGCCCGGCCCCCCAATGAACGATGACCTCATCGTTCGTATGCCCACGCACTCCCTGTGGCAGAATCCTCTTCAGACTTCGGGCACCTCTTCTACTCCATCCATCAACATGTTCATCGATTCGGCCGTTCCATCAGGCATAAGTATCTTCAATCAGTTTTCAGTAGTTTTATGTTAATAGTTGAACTTTAAATCGTACAGTCTCGGTCTTGCATGTTGATCTTCGCGTCTTCAAGCAGCATCTTCAAGCTTCCTGGACCAGTATCATAACCCAATCACCGTACCAAACCTATCCTATAAACGCAATACCCTAACACACCGTACCCACAATGCAACAATTTACGTCCGACTCTTACAGGCCGCTAAAACCCTAAATGAAAAACAAAAACTCGTCCTATAGAAGTTTCACCTGAAGGGCAGAAATCCTAACGGCAACAAACGCCCTTGAAAACGCTAACCAGCTTGCACACAGGCGTAAAACCAAAGAGAAAAACAAGAGCATATTTAAAATTGCCTGTGTGTTATAATACCAACATAAAACAAAGAAAATGTCCTACCTAACGAGTCTTTGTACAAACCAAAACTATAATAATTTAATTTTTTGTTGTTTTGTTTGAATGTCAGTCTTGATCCAAAAGAAAACGTAACCCTCGGGGTTACAAGTGAGCTCGCCCTGGCAATTCCCTGGTGACGGCTCGATTCGCAGGCATGTACTGCGTCAAGTTGAAACGTCAGCGTGTTAGTGGACTGTGCCTGTAACATATAACAATCTTGCGCCAGTCACCAGTCAAGGTTACACACTCGTATCCAGCGAATTCCGCTGACTCAAGACAGAGCCACGAGGCTACGCACGTGTTACAACAAACGTAAACACAGCGTAACTGACAGCTGACATTTAGAAACACATGTTAATAGTTGCGAAGAAAACCAATAATTTCAAAACATCAATCAACGACTTAGTAACAAATATTATTAAATGTTATTGTTTAGCAACGGAAATTTCAAACAAAACAAATCGTCTTACAGAGTAAATCTTAACTAAAATAGATTATTCATAACCGCGAGAAAACAAAATTCAAACGAAAATGCATTTACTAACAAGTACTATTACAACGTTCTTTACAACTAAAACCATGTATTTCCTACCGTCAAACGTAACTAAAATTCACAGAACCCAAAACAAAACTATTGAAACAATACTTTAACTGTCAATATCTCAACCTCATCATCATCAAAATCAATCAAAATCAAAATCAATCGAAATCAAAATCATCATCATCATCGTTGTCATCATTTCAACAGGACAATGCACCGAAAACAAATCAGACATGCATCCTCGTTGCGTCCTTCCACCTGCATTTTACGCAGCATACATTGTCGGCATTACAGCAAAACAAACTTAAGTACGCTGACAATCGAGAGTAATCACCTATACCCCATGTCACGCAACATGAAACACAGATTTCTTTGGCCACCATCATAAAAATAAATTCCCAAAACCCAATCAGAAAACTCCAGCCAAAACGTACCGATGGAATGTCCAAACGCACCCTAAATGTACTTCCTAACCTAAGTGCCATCGATAGCACATAAATAAAGTACTAAACAAACTTTCCTATAGGATATCAGTCAGGCTGAAGGCCATAAAGCTACCTTAAACGTAAAGTAAATCTAAAATATAATATAACCAACAATGACATTCCATCGTACCCTCTACGCTGCACAAGCCCAAGATGACATAAACACCTTACACGTCATGTCAGGGCGGCCGCCCTAACACAACATATATCCGACCAAAGGAACTGTATAAAACATGCTAGTGTGAACAGAGCATAGACGGTACTCCCTTTTTGCCAACGTCAAGAATCAGCTAGGCAACACCCAAGAATTCGTCAGCATTTTCGCCGACCGCACTATACATGATCATGTTTCTATACCATAAAAACGGACAAAAATCTGCCAACAAGCAGATCCAATTAATCTCCACAAATCATGAGATCACTCATGTCCAAAGCAATCACTTCAAACACAAAACCAATGAGGAATAACAATTTCCCATCAAAATCCACGAAACATCAACTATCAACGACACCACCAATATTGTGACCATAAAGTCACCAAATAAGAGTCAATAACAACAAATAACTCTCGTTCAACCAAATCGCATAACGACCTCAATATTCAATAATTGTGACCATAAAGTCACCAAATAATATCCCAATTCCATATAACCATATTGTATTCTTCCAATAATCAATTACTGTGACCATAAAGTCACCTGAATAAATGTACCTTATACATCCACATCGCGATTATCCCTGCTACCTCGGGCGATAACCTTTCATTCCACCACACGCACAATCCACGTAAGAAACGTCGACTCATCACCTCAGTCCGAAGTTCACATCCGTTCGTCTAAGGACGTACTAATCTCGGGCACGGACAATTCCACAGTGCATGAACCGACCGAATAAAAAAAAAATACAATACCTAAATAATAAAGTAGTATACAAAATATACAACACTCAAATTATGACGTATATATAACAATAATAATTACTATCCTATTGCTAAGAATACAGTATAAACTAATCGTACGCCCCCCTAAACTACCACAGCAAGGCGATAAAGGAGGAATAGAAGGTTGAAGACCATAAACCTATGACATATATACAAAACAGTTTATTCTTCACAACTAAATGGACTTATAACTATCATGTTATTTACATAACCATCACTCAAATCCTAGCCAGCACATCAAGTATAACGTCACTATTACCATGCGTGACGTGATAAGCGCAATCAGCCGAGCAGGGACAGACGCGCGCACCTAGCCCGAAGTTGATCGGATGCTGCCGAGAATAACCGAAGCCTGAACTTTGATTACGGCGGAGGAAAGACGCCAGCTCGGCGATCGAGCGTTCAAGTCCCGCGAAGTCAATGAGTCTCGGACTAGCGCAATGCCGCATCCATCCAGGAATCGAACCAACGACCCGACGTTCCCCGTCCACACCTTCCAGGTGATCATACACTGGCCCCAGGAGGCATTCAGGGTATAAACCCCTACATTCAGTGTACAACACACCCTTTCAGTGTAAACGGAGACCGTCACTGCATTCCACACTACTACAATCCTAATTTGTAACTATAAAACTATATATTTTTTTTTTATTATTTTTTTTTTTTTTTAAATACCATACAATCTTGCGGGACAAAATATACAATTAATCAACCAATGTTCCAACCATTCATGTTTCTGGCCACGGCAAACGCCATTCCTCAGGATCGTACCAAGGCTTAATTCTCGAAACATGAACGATATCTTCGGACCATTTATTATTCATCTTCAGTCTAATTCGATAATTCAAGTCGGACAACTTTTCCAAAATAGGGAAAGGGCCCAACCATCTATGAATAAATTTTTCCACTTTTCCCACTTTGCGAATCGGGAAATAAACCTTTACATAATCACCCACTTCAAACTCAACATGCCTCCGCCCTTTGTCATATCTTAACTTCTGCTTACCCTGTTCGATCTGAATAACATCCAAAACTTTCTGCCTGGCTTCCTGAAGCATCGCTATACGTGCCGCACTATCCACTCCCATCTGTAGTTCCGGTTGGACACCTGCATCGATAGGAAGGGTGGGCTCCCTCCCGTAGACCAAATAAAACGGGGTACGTTTTGTCGTAGCTTGTACCGAAACATTATAGGAAAAAGTGCACAAAGCAACATATTCGTCCCAATTATCGTGATGAGAATTAACAAAGAATGACAAGAGAGTGCCCAGTGTGCCGTTGAAGTGTTCGTCCAAGCCATTCGTGCTAGGTCTGTACGAAGAGGTGTACATAGAGCGAACCCCCAACCCGCGTACAATTTCTGAAACAAGACTTCCCCGAAAAACTGCTCCCCTATCACTCAAAATCATTCTCGGACACGAGTGTTGACAGATGACATGTTCAACAATGAAGTTTGCGACGTCATTAGCGCCCCCCGAGGGAATAGCTTTAGCTATGGCCCACTTCGTAGCGTAATCAGTCGCTGTGACAATATACTTCATGTGGGTTTTTGTGAGCTTTAGAGGACCCATAATATCCACCCCGATCATATCAAATGGATTTCCTACTGGAATTGATTGCAGCAACCCTGCTGGTTTAAGTTTAGGACTTTTCTTCGACTGGCAATCACCACAACTTTTCACATACCTCGCCACCTCTGTACACATACCATCCCAATAAAACCGTGTTTTCAACTTGGCATATGTTTTCATAAACCCAAGATGACTACCCCCTCCAGGACTGTCGTGGCAATCATACATCACTTCAACCTTAAGATTGTCTGGAACAACTAGCAACTTAGTAGGTCCATTCGGGACAAAGTTTTTCTTGAAAAGCGCCCCATTTTCCAGAACGTAACTCCGTGATTGACGTTGGACCCTAGAAGAAGCCTGTTCAGGATTCAATATGGCGTCCATCAACTCAGCAAGCCTAGGATCTTGTTTTTGAGCGTTAGCCATTTCCTCCACTTGAATAGGCAACGTCATGATTTCCATTTCTCCCTCTATATCCCCTGGCTCAGGGCCATCTTTAGGTAACAACCGTGACATACAGTCCGCATCCAGGTGTTGTTTGCCAGACTTATACACGATTTCCATGTCATAGTCCATCAAAAAGATAGTCCACCTAGCTAAACGCCCACTCCTTGCACTGCTTTTACGCAAGTAGCAAAGTCCACAATGGTCTGTGACGAGTTGGAACCGTCTACCATATATGAAATGACGAAACTGCTTAAGTGCATAGACGACCCCCAATAATTCGAGTTCGGAGACCCCATAGTTCGCTTCTGCGGACGTAACACGGCGCGAGCTATAACCAATCGGGTGCCATTCCGAATCAAATTGCTGCAGAATAATTGCGCCCAACCCCTCTCTAGATGCATCTGTCCTGATTTGAGTAGGAGCATCGCCTGAATAGTGTCTTAACACGGGGGCGGATACCAACTTTGATTGTAAAGTTCTGAAGGCCGTCTCTTGTTCATCATTCCAAGCAAATCGAACATTTTTCTTCGTTAAGGCCGTAAGTGGCGCACAAATACGGGCATAGTCCTGTATAAACTTCCTGTAATATGAAGTTAGTCCAATGAAAGATCGTACTTGTTTCACTGCGGTAGGTACTGGAAAATCTAAAACTGCCTGAACCGTATCTGGGTTAGGAGAAACTCCCATAGCATTAACCACGTGCCCCAGAATCGGAATTTCCCCAAATCCGAAAGAACACTTTTCCGGATTCAACGTCATGTTAGCATTCCTGAATCTCTCAAGCACCATCCTTAGTCTGTTTAAATGGTCATCAAAGCTCTCGCCCGGGACTAAGATATCATCAAGATATACTAGACAATGAGTATATAAGAGACCCCTTAGCACCTTATCCATTGCGCTCTGGAATAGGGCTGGCGCCGTAGAGATTCCGAATGGCAGTCGCTCAAACGAGAACAAACCCACACAGGTAGAAAAACTACATATTTCCTTAGCACGAGGCGTAAGCCCCAGCTGCCAAAATCCTGACTGAAGATCTAGGGAAGTGAATACAGTACAGCCATTAAGACAGGCTAACAGACTGTCAGCATTAGCACTAGGGTAACTATAACCCTTAATTTGTAAATTGACCTTCCTGAAATCCACCACCAGTCTTAGTTTACCATTCTTCTTCCTCACCAAGCATATTGGACTCGCCCACTCAGACATGGAAGGAGAGATGATACCAGCATTAAGCATATCATTAATATGTTCAACAATGGCCTCCCTCTCCCCCGCACTCACACGATAGGGCTGCATACGTACCGGCTTGGGATCTTTTAATTCAATGTCACAATCACCAATATTAGCTTTCCCAATCAAGTCCGACGACCATGCAAAAACATCATGAAATGACGTCAACAGTTCTAGCAACTTGTCACGTTCAATGTCCGGCATGTCCTCATTCACATGAAGTGATGCAATATCAGCCGGAACATTCCGTTGAGATAACCGAGTGCGCCTATCGTAATTCATAACATCGGTTTCTATTGTCAGCATATCGGCGGCACTCGTCTCCAGGCTGTCTACGCTCGCTATCTGCTGAGGCAAAATGGCCGCTACACTCGCATCACATGAATCCGGGACCTCCAGCGCATGTTCCTTATTTATAGCAACCAATTCCGCGTCTTCAACCTCCCCTAATACCGAACCCTTGTACACACATACTGGGAGCGATGAAAAATTAGCTACCGGTAAGACTCCACACATTGTAAATGACAGCATCATTGGGGGAATAATCAACCCCTTACGTTCCATCCAAGTCACCCTAGGTTCAAAGACTGCGACCTCATACGGAAGACCTCCTTCTACTGTGAATTCTATCTGACCCATCATGCCTGGACCAATAACAACTTCGCTGGAAGCTTTCAACAGCAAGGGCTCAGTTTCCGTGAGATCTATAGAGAATAAGTAATTGTCCGACTCCCCCTCCCCTGAAGAGGAAAGTATTGGAGCCTGATCGACAACGTTCGGTATATCCAATCCACTAAATTTAACAGTCACATCAACATCCATTCCGTGCATGGACACGGTACCATTACAATAATCTATAACAACCTTATATGTTACACAAAAATCACATCCAAGTAAACATTTAACGGACAGTCCTTCGACCACAATAAAGTCCATAGGGAAGGCAGTTCCTGCTATTACCAAACCAATTCCACAGACGCGACCAACCACCCTTAAAATTGAGTTATCTGCCGTACGTAATAACAACCCGTTCACCGGGCTTAACTCCAAATGCCGGACCAAATCCGCGCTAATGCAGGATACCCCCGCCCCTGAATCCACAAGGGAGGAAAATACTTCCTCTCCCAGACTCACAGGAATCCTCAAAGATCCCCACGTACGGTTCACCATAACATCAACTATTTGAGTAGCCAAGTCCGTCTCCCCATCAGGAACAATAACGTTCTCTGCCATTCCCTCAGCACTATTTACATCCCCTTGATAATCAACAACTTCTTCCTCTACAGGAACCTCTACGACAACATCAACAGACTCCTGCAATATCACAGCCATAATTTCCGGAATACGTCGCAAAACTTTTGCTCTATGCCGGACAGCCGCCCTCCTAATAAAACATTTCTGTTTCTTATGCCCCACACGGAAACATGCAAAACACCTAACCTTAAAACTAAACTCTTTAATATTCCTTTCTTCCTCAACCAAAGAGACTCTATTGCCTAACACCGGAGACGTCTCGCACCCCGGCGAGTAACTCAGTTTCCCGTAGTAGGGGTGGACGTTGAGGGTTGCTGCTCGGGCTGCGACTCACCGACCGGTCCATTTCCTGCCTGCAGAGCTTTCAATTGCAGACAATCCCTCATAAAATGCCCAGGCTTCTTACAGAAATAACACACTGCTCGTCCATCTACCCCACGTTGATTACCACTTGCATATCCACGCTGATAACCCCCATAGCCGTGAATCATCCCTTGCTGCTGTTGTGGCTGCTGTTGTTGCTGCTGCTGATATGGCTGCTGTTGTTGCTGCTGCTGATATGGCTGCTGTTGTTGCTGCTGCTGATATGGCTGCTGTTGCTGTTGCTGCTGTTGTTGTTGCCAACAACACCCACACTGTTGACCACCCCCCATCACCGGTTGAGACGCACAGAACCCCTGCTGCTCACGAGCGCCCTTCTGCTGCATGAGGCCAGTCTGCACCTTCTCCAATGACTCCACTTTTGCCACCAGGGCTGTCATCGCTTTTACTAACTCAGCGACAGCGCCACTTTCCGCCAACACGAGGTTACTCGGAGTCCCCTGCCCCTTAGGGCGCTCAACGTAGACAGGCGCAACCACCGGTTGCATATTCCCCCACGCTGCACCACTCTTCCTCAACTGCTCAACATCACCCAATTCATCCAAAAGTTTATCGACATTAACAAAAGTCATATGTCTTATCGCCTCCGCCAGGTCAGGGCGCAACCCCCGAATAACCCACTGAACCCGCTCCCCGTTGGACATCGTAGGGTTCACTTTGTCCATCAATTTAACCCTGGCAAAAGCGTAATCATATACACTTTCACCCATGCGTTGAAGTCGTGCACACAACAACCCCATCCAATACTGTAAATCACCCTTCTTGACTCCCCAAGTCTTAACGAAGTGGGCCTTTACATCTGACCACAGCAATGGTTGCACAGACCCGTCTGCTAGCACAGGAGCTTCCGCCAACCTTCTCGCATCCAACGCCGAATACCAATCTGCCTGCCCCCCTGACAAGTAGGACGGCAAAGCCTTCAATTTTTTGTCATCCGACCACGAGTTCACATCACCAGCCCTATCAAAATCTGCAATCCATAATTCCGCATCATCCTCACCTGGCCGAAATGTGTTTAACCGAACCAATCCACCCCCGCTTCCCTGTGGCTGAGTCATACTAGATGTAACTTGTATCTCACCCCTCAAGTCTGCTTCGTCGTCTGAACTATCCCCTGGAAGAGGAGTCAATAAAGCCTCATTCACTAGATCACCACTCTCGAGTCTTTGTTGACGATGACACCACTCCAACAATCTCTCTGTAGGAGAAAGCCTTTCACTGGTATTAGGCACGCCCAAATTTCGAAGCGACGCTCGCAACGCCCGATCAGATGGAACCTCACTCATAGAGGAAAACCTAGCATCAAGACAAACCTACACCGCCAACAATACATCAACGTTCGAAAAACAACTCACTTGCCTGTACACAACTAAAATACATAAAGACACCCTCAACGCAATGCATAGCATTATTAAAATACAACAAACAAAAAAAAACAAAAAAAACGTGGCACAAACACATTCACCCTACACTGTAAGAAAATTGGTGGTATTTTTACGGTACTGTTACTGGAGACAGTAGTTGACGGCCCAGTTCCTTTCAATTGACGGGTACATTAAACCGTATTTATAAGGTGTGATACAATAAATAAACGGAGTCATGTACCGTAGAATCAAGGGTTAACTTCCGTCAAATTACAGACACGGTCCCTTTATTTTACAGTACCATGCCGTATATGTAAGGTTCATTATTTCTAAATAACGGAACCATGTACCATAAAATGAAGGGTTTACCTCCGTCAAATTACAGACACGATCCCTTTATTTTACAGTACCATGCCGTATATGTAAGGTTCATTATTTCTAAATAACGGAACCATGTACCATAAAATGAAGGGGTTACTTCCGTCAAATTACAGACACGGTCCCTTTATTTTACAGTACCATGCCGTATATGTAAGGTTCATTATTTCTAAATAACGGAACCATGTACCATAAAATGAAGGGGTTACTTCCGTCAAATTACAGACACGGTCCCTTTATTTTACAGTACCATGCCGTATATGTAAGGTTCATTATTTCTAAATAACGGAGTCATGTACCATAAAATGAAGGGGTTACTTCCGTCAAATTACAGACACGGTCCCTTTATTTTACAGTACCATGCCGTATATGTAAGGTTTATGATTTCTAAATAACGGAACCTTGTACCATAAAATGAAGGGTTTACTTCCGTCAAATTACAGACTCGGTCCCTTTATTAAACAGTTTAATGCCGTATATGTAAGGTTCATTATTTCTAAATAACGGAACCATGTACCATAAAATGAAGGGTTACTTCCGTCATATTACAGACTCGGTCCCTTTATTAAACAGTTTAATGCCGTATATGTAAGGTTCATTATTTCTAAATAGCGGAACCATGTACCATAAAATGAAGGGTTTACTTCCGTCAAATTACGGACACGGTCCCTTTATTTTACAGTACCATGCCGTATATGTAAGGTTCATGATTTCTAAATAGCGGAACCATGTACCATAAAATGAAGGGTTTACTTCCGTCAAATTACAGACACGGTCCCTTTATTTTACAGTACCATGCCGTATATGTAAGGTTCATTATTTCTAAATAGCGGAACCATGTACCATAAAATGAAGGGTTTACTTCCGTCAAATTACGGACACGGTCCCTTTATTTTACAGTACCATGCCGTATATTTAAGGTTCATTATTTCTAAATAGCGGAACCATGAACCATAAAATGAAGGGTTTACTTCCGTCAAATTACGGACACGGTCCCTTTATTTTACAGTACCATGCCGTATATTTAAGGTTCATGATTTCTAAATAACGGAACCATGTACCATAAAATGAAGGGTCACTTCAGTCAAATTACAGACACAGCCCCTTTATTTTACAGTACCGTATACAATATATGTACGGGTTGTGATTTCTAAATAACGGAACCATGTACCATAAAATATGATCCTGTAATTTTACAGTATAGGCAACCCAAGACTACCTTACATATGTTTTCGTCACAGGATATTCCTAGCCAATCAGCGATCGTTATTTGCGCGGGCTTCTCTCGGGCAGTTCGCTGATTGGTTAGGAATACCCTAGATGTGACAAAAGCATAATATGTAAGGTAGTCTTGCATTGCATATACCATGCTGTATATGTACTATTTTCAAAACGGAGTCATTTACCATTGAATAATAGGTGCACATCCATTAATTTACAGCAGTATTATGTTATTTTATAGTATATCATGTCGAAACATTAATTAATAGAGTGTTATTACATAAAATGGTAAGTACGCAACCATTAATTTACACACTTGATCATGCAATTGTAAATTGAAAAATCTATAAATGACATGAGGTTCATAACAAACTTCATAAATTGAGTGATATGCTGTAAACTTAAAAATACAGGGTTACTTTTGTTGAATTAAAAATCAAATCTTGCATTTAATGGGTTATACTGGTTTTGAAAGATTCTGATTCAGATGCATTTTATTCATATTGTTTTTATTATGAAACTTGAAACCGGTATTATGAAACTTTTCTAAATATAAAGTAGGCAACTAACTTGTTTTCACCATAGCAACAACCAATGGATAAAACAAGAAAGTAGGTAACTAAATATTTATCAAAAGTTCATAATATCGGGCCTAAAACTGTAAAATTATACGGAAGGTCAACATAGACAATAAATCTGCATTGAATAATTGCTTAGATATTGTAAAATAAGGAAAATTGGAAAAATCAGTAACATAAACCAAAGATTCAATGATAAAAAATAGCCTTTATTACTTTAACAAAAGAAAAACTGTTTATTAAACCTCACTGTAAGCCACACTTCATCAAACACAAAATACTTACTTTCTATAGTCTATACATGTTTCAATCAATACTAAATCTAAAAAAAATATGATTAATGAAGAAATTGACAAAAACAATTGCACACATTCACAGCCATAACATAAGACAAGCTAACAACATACACACTAGTTATTTCAGGAGAACTCATTCACAACTTAACTCCAATTTTATTAGTTTTAAATTATTTAACAAACTACCAACAAGTCTAAATGCCACTTCTAGTATGAGCATTTTTAAAAACAAATTAAAACAACTCCTTATGTAACAAAACAAATTACTCTGTTAAAGAATTCTTGCAAGACCAACTACAATAACACCGATATCTTGATTGGTATTGTGAATAGGCTAAGTAAGATATTTATGGTAGGCCTATTTTTTTGTCTTGTGTCTTATGTCTTACATTTTGTCTTATATTTATTTATAATATTATTTGTTTAGATTAATTTTAGTTTTTTTAGTCTAATTGTGAGGGAAAATCTCCCAACTGCATCCTGTTTCATTCATAGCAAATGCACCTTTCCAAACACCTCAACAAAAAAGTTATTTGTGTAGGGTAAGTAAATTGCTACTTATCATCACAGACAATTAAACTTAGGGGTCATCACAAAGTGTATACAATGTAATATGCTATATTGATCTGGAAATAAAACTTACTTACTATCACTTCAGATAAATAATGCATATTGCTTTTCTTGTGCCCACCAATAAAAAGATGACCAATATTTGTATTTTCTCATTCACAGAAAACCTAAGTTTGTTTTTAGAGTTGTGGTTTGATGTTGTTGTTGTTGATGTTGTTAATGTTATCAAGATTGTGTGCAAGTAAATTATAATTCATAAAATAAATAAATGATGATGAAGCGGACAATGATAGACGTAATTTAGAGTATGATAGCGATGTGAGCGAAGCGGACAGTGGTGTGATAGGCATAGTGACAATGACAGTGACAACGATGCAATTGGAGACAGTTCCTCTAAAGATGAAACTGACAATGATAGCGGGCACAACAACCAGCACAGAAAAAACGAAAAGGACTACTACTCACACTACTACAACTACTCGGAACACAGTTACCGAAACACATTCCGCAAACAGCTTGCAAAGGATTGCCAACCGAGCCCTGCAGAGTTTGCAAAACCCACAAGAAGAGGAGCGAGACCAGGTGGCAGTGCACCAAATCAGTTGCGGCTCTACCTAAGGCGCTGTGGCGCTGCAGCGCTACCTGAATTTGAGAGAAACTTCACTTATCTATGTATTTCCCCAACATTGACCAAATGGCTAAGAGAGACTTCGTTTGATGTGTGGTTTTAGATGCATTTCAATTGCACCTATAGCACGATTACGTTTATCCCCAATGACGGCCGTTGCGGCAGTATGTGTATTCTGCACTGCACGCTGTGAGCGGTTCTGCTCGATCTAGCTATTCCCGCGCTTTTCCCTTCACCCCGCGAAGGAGTTTTCTATCCACAAATTTACGGCGCGGCTGCTCTGTGATTCAAACAGCGACATGCAATGTCCAGCCGGCGAGCTTCCCTTGCCTAGCTATAGAGCGAGTCCACCTGATCACCCACAGCCGTGATTGGTTACTTTCTCACAGCGAGTGTCGTCAATCTGTCGGCTGCTGTTCTTTGCAAATAGTTTCGGTTCGGTGTTATGTTTTGTGTTTTGAATAGCCTGTTGTGCTTAATTAAGATCATAACCAATGTACAATAGTGCTTCGTACGATCGTGTTGTCGTTATTATATTGCATGGTGTTCTTTGCGTGTGTTATTCCGCACTACATCGGTGAGAAATTTAATTAAATAGCAAACATTAAACTAACATGATGTGTGGCGAAGCACATGGCCTAGCACCTGTGTACCAACATGTTCCGTTTTATGTACGGCGCGGCGCACGGTATTCGATATCAAGTAATTGACTAAAATGTAATACTTAATTAATTAGACCAAAATGAATTCTGTAGCTGCATTATTGGACAGACCTTTTGCTTCTCGTAGACTTGAAGAAAAGTTGGAGATTAAAAAACTCGGTCGCCAAACCCCAGAACTCACTATAAAACAGGCCAGTAAAAGTAACAGAAAGCAGTAGGAACATAAATTCCAAAACTGTTATTATCCTATGTTTGATTGGGTGTGTGGTTACAGTGTAAAGAATGCAGTGTTCTGTTTGCCATGTATTCTTTTTGGGGGGAAGCCATCGTGGACGAAAACAGGTGAAACGAAGCTAAGCCCCATGTTAAATAAAATTACAGCACATGACGGTTCTAAAAAACACAACATAAGAAACGTTATGCAGCTCGATAATGTCTTTGATATTATTTAGACAAAAGTGCCATTCGTTTTCGTTTCGGGGGGGGGGGGGGGGGGGCGTGTACGTCTTTGTGTCTCTGAAGAAGAAATTCACATGTTGCTCCCCCTCTCGAGCCGCCACTGCACCAAATGTTTAGTTCCAAATTGTTTCAAGGCCTACCATACACTGTTGCACTACTAGAGTGTAAGCCTACCCTACTTCTAATGTAGTATATAATAGTATATATTATAATAGTATAATATAGGGTTGCCGTTCGATAAGAATTTCAGCATCGATAATCGGGACAGTAAAATCGATTATCGGTTGCGATAATCGACTTAAAAAAATATCGATCGATACAAAATTACGTTATTTCTCGCATAGGAGGCGGATTATCAAAGGATACCGCACACCCTCACCACCGCGCTTCATTCATTTCAATTGCCCCCCCCTCCCCCACCCCCACCAAACCCCTCAAATACGCGAGCCATTCAGGCCGGCACTCGCGGCTAGGGAGAACAGATGCAGCCAGCCGAGCGAGAGAGAGAGCTATCGTGTCTGAGCGAGACGCGACGAGCTATGGCGACCTTGAGCGACCGATCCTGCCGTGAGAGAGAGAAAGCGCTAGTCGCAAGACGCTTGAGTGGAAGCGAGACCGCGATAGCCGCAGGCGAGTGCTTGCAAAGCGGCAACCTGTTCTCTACGCGGCAAGTGATCAAAAACGGATTTATTGTAAACGACGCGAATAAGCCTATTTATTCAGATATTGCATTAAAATAAATTGAAATCAATATCCACAATTATCACAGTGGTGTTATATGGTAACAAAAATAAGCCAACGGACCCGCACGGTCGTCACGTAGGTTCAATTATCGATCGATTATCGATATAGTGATAATCGATTCGGGACAACTGAATCGATTATTGATAGTTTCGGCCAATAATCGTATCGATCGATTATCAAATGGCAACCCTAGTATAATAGTATATAATAGTTATAGTTCACTAGTAAAAAATTACAAAATTATGCTTTCCCTATATCATAAGCTGAAAAACACGTTTCAAAAAACAATACGCTTTTGTGTGGTTGGACAGTGATAAATAAACCCATAAGCCAATGGGTTAAAACTTCCTCACTGCCAATGAGCACAGTGGGCATTCATTTCTGCCAGAAAGGTCTGAAGCCGCTGTTGGATTGGAGGAGGATTCTTCTTGAGCCGCTTTACTTTGCTGCCTTCCCCTTGGATGAGCAGCACATTCCTTGAATCAGAAATTTGTGACAATCATTATTGTTGTATAAATAAGAATGACGTGGGAAAATTAAACATATAGGTATCCATAACTTTTCATCTTGACAAATAAGATTGGTTGACTAGGATCTAGCACAGTGGTTCCCAACCAGAGCGCCGCGAACCTTTCGTAGGGGTGCTGCAAAAGTTTCATTGAAATTTAACAAAAATCGTCTTTCATTTAAATAAAAACAAATATCTTCTTAAAAAAATCATTTATTACTATTATAATGGTAGGGCCTACAATCAAAAACATATTACATCCAGGATGTTGGATGTTTTGTACTGCAGATGAACAAACACACCCTTCACCCCTCTAACCACAAATAACATTTAAAATGGAAGGGACCACTTTTATCAGTTGAAAGAGGAAATGCGAGTATGTTTATCCAGTATCTGCCTACAAATCAAGACATTTGCAATAAAACCACGTCAAAGCCAGATTTTCCACTGACGAGCTAATAATGTATGTTGTAACTTATATCTAACTGTAAGTAAGAGGTTGTACTATAATTTAAAAATGTTTACTATAATTTAAAAATTTAATCATTTAATTCTTCTTTTCTTATGCCTACAATTGACATCTCATGTAACCATGTGTCTTCCGGTTAGCTGTGGTTGGACGTGGACATATACGTGCTCGCTTATCAATGTGTATTAACGCGATCAACCTAGTATTTCTACAAATATTTGTTAACAGTTTTTTTTTTAACAAACTTAAAATGGAAATTAGGTAACTTAAAAATATGTATTATTATACTTGTAATAATATTCCAATTCGTTACTCTTTACCTCCCAAGTCTAAAGTAACATGCTACGGTCATGACAAAAAAAACTTTTGGATTAAAATAAGTACCGAAAAAATACTAATATATAAATATTGTATACATAATTATATTAATTGAACATCAACCCCTGGAAATAACACCAAGGTAGATACTATAGACTGAAGTACTGGTTCTTTACATACCTGTGGATAAATTCCAGCACAGCCGCAATCTCTTTCGGGTACTGAATATTAAAAATATAGTACATGGCCACCATCCACAGGATTGCTTTACTAAGCGACATTTTTTCTTCTAGAAGGATACACCGGTCCACTACAACGAATGCCTGGTCATTACCTGTGAATTACAATCATTGTTAGGGGAAGGTGGGGCAAAGTGGGCTACTGGGGCATAGCGGGCTACACCCCTTTTTTTCTTTATTTAAATTAGCACATGGTTAAATTTTAAAATATAAGTAGCTGGTTATAGGGTCTATGCGTAAGTAAAAGAAAATTTACGTATTTGCACTTATGAAATTTTTTATTAATGTTATTTCATTTTTTATGGTTCTGATATAATATAGTTAGTTGATAAAATTGCCCATTAGGACCACAATTTTTTTTTTATATTATTCAAATTTTCCCGCTATACAAGATACCTGTTTAGCTTAAATGTTTGCGTGGTCAAAGTTATTTCAAAGATTCCATCATTGTAGCCAATCGTATTTCCTATAAAATCGTAATTTGGGGCAAAGCGGGCTAGAGTAGCCCACTTTGCCCCACAATTATGTATCATGGATTTAAAAAGTGGTATAACTGTAATTTAACCCACAGCACTCTAAAGTGACGACAAAATTATCTTCAACATTTACATGGCTGTGTTTTTTAATGTCAGGAAGGTTATAATTTGTCACATTTGAGCCATGTTTTGTTTACATTGATGTTTAAACATAAACATGGTTAGAAAATACAGCCGAAAAAGTACACAGCAAAGCTGGAGTCCACGGAAAATGGACACGGCTGTTAAGGCTGTCAAGAGTGGTACAATGGGATTACTTATGGCCAGCAAAGCATTTAATGTACCCAGAACAACATTGCAAAGGAGAGCAAGGGATAAAAATGTTGATGCTACTGCTGGAAACAAGGTATGAATTCAGTATAGGCTCTGGTCAATGATTATTATTATCATAATGCCTTGGTGGCTTACATAATTGTGTAGACGTAGGCCTACAATAAGCCTACTAATTTGAGAGTTGACCTAGGGCCTAGGCCCTTTAATACAAACATAATTTTTAGGTTATGGGATCATTCCGTCAAGTATTCACAGCAAAACAAGAACAGATGATTAAAGACCATATTCTAGAAATGGAGTAGCGAAATTATGCAAATTAGTGTTCTTTTTTAATTCTTAAAAGCTAATACATTATAAACCTATGTTAGATAAGTTAAATAAGTTAAAAACAAAATTTAAAAAAGTGGCCCACTTTGCCCCAACGTATGGGGCAAAGTGGGCCATTTGCAGTGTTTAAGTAAACAAAATCTGTATACCAAGAATGATAACATTTAATATTTTAAAAATTAATTTTGAATAAATAAATGATCTATCTAAAGCCTAGGAAAAAATCACTACTCTGGACCTCATAGTTTCCCCACTGTACTCGATTTCCTCTTAGGTAGCCCACTATGCCCCACCTTCCCCTACTACTAACATAGTTATTTATTGTTAACAATCAGACAGGGCATAAATAAGAACTCCTAAATAATGGCATTCATTAAATAAAATTTTTTTAAAAATACTGCTCTCCTAACCAAAACTTTCACCCAATTTGTAAAATGGTACGCCTACGTATTGTTTAAAATATTATACGGTACTATAATAACTAATGAGAAAATTTAATGTAAATTGAGTAGTAATACTAATACATAACTTGTGTCTTATTAATAGGGTTGCATGTATTTTTATTGTTTCTAAACTATACTGGCTCAGGGATAGAATTTTTATTTATTTCCATGATGTAGATATTAATGAAAAATTAATTAAAAAACGAGTCTGTGAATGGCTAGTTTTCTTACATAGAGTAGAGATAAGTTTGACATAGTTTAAGACCTCTACCCCCTACTTATGTGACTATAACAAATATGAGTGATTATAAATAATATGTGTTAGATGAAATGTATAAATATGATATTATTGTCGGGTTATCACTGGGGTAACGAGTGGCCAGATAACGATGGAGGGGAGTGTCAAACTAAGAAAATCTCAAGCCTACCATTCAAAATAAAATAATATTACAAGTAAAACCGTTTTATGTAGGCCTACAGTACCCTATAGGTACCCATTTTAATAATCAGAAAATATTTCATTGTTATTCAATTTCAGAATGGATTATCAATAACAATAACTACCCATAGTTGTGTTATACAACCCTCCACAAATCCACCAGTTGTTCACTCGTATAGTGAAATTTTGTACTCAGAACGAGGATAGCTGGGGCGGGGGAAAGCCCCATGCCGCTGGAGGCAATTAAAAAAAAATCAGTCCTGCATAATGTTTTATGGCCTAAAATGCGTTTCAAGGCGGCATCTTGTCATACCAACTTATAAAGGAAAGTTAATATTGCATTGATAATTCCTTATGTCACATGCCTCATTGTTCTATCAAGAAAGTTCACATGCAATCTATCAAAAGTCACTCGCAAGCTGCGAGCTAGCGAGTAAAACTTTGGAGGGTTGCAAGTTGTGTAAATACATTAAAGGACTCTGACATAAGTAGGCCTATATTAAGGTCATGACTGTGATAACTATTGGACCGATGTCTAACCATGTACTTATAACAGTAAAATTATTATAAGTCCATGGTTTAAATAAAAGATAGCAGATGGCCAACTCCTCTTGCCTGTACTTCAGATCTGCAATTGCTGGTCTGACCTGATCGGCTGTTTAGAATATCAACATTGTTGTAGCCAAAGCCGTAAAAGTATCTCCACGCCGCCCGCGATCTCATTTCTCCCCATGCTACCAACACGAATAATCCGACTAGATCTAGACTTGCCCCACACATGAGAACAGCGCTTGTGTATGGGCGCAAGTTACATTTAATGTTATAAGTCTCACATTATATAATCCTAAGACTATCTATTACAAATATGTATTAAAAATTTTCTTTTAGATTTGAAAAAGAAGTCAATAGAACAATTACAAGCACTCTTTGACCCCTTTAATTAAACTACTAGCAAAATGTACTTTGTTTAGAATTTGTATAACATCTTCTTAAGAGCGTTCGGCAGTAGGAGTTTTACAGATGTATTGGCCGTCAACTAATTTCTCTTAAACTAATAGTAGGATTATTATAAATATTTACCTACTTGTCGAGGAATGCCATATCTACGCATAGTATTAAGTACATTTGTCACCAACCTATTCAAAAATAATGTACCCATTTTTAAACAGATTCTCCATATTATTTCACGGAACATTTTCGACGAATGTAATCTATTTGCATAACTCAAACATGAGTATATTATTTTTGAGTAGACTTGTCACAAATGAACTTAATACCATGCATAGATATAACATCCCTCTAAAAGTAGGAAAATTTTCATAATAATCCTAATATTATTTGTTCAAGAGAAATTAGTTGACTAAAAACATCAAAACTACTTACGAACGCTCTTAATCTGTGTGGCTGTTATGGTGATGAATTAAATAATATACTTTGATTTAATGAACAAAATGACATGATATTGGCATAAAATCATAGCCTATTACGAAAAATGATGATAAAGAAATGTTGCAGTAAAATTAGTCTTACCAAGAAAGGCAATGTAGGGATTATCTGGAGCATCTTCATCTAGCTCTATGACGCTTGCAGCCTCGCCTTCCTGAAATGTACAATAATCACATTATGGTACATTACCTATTCAGATTTGACATAGTTGAGTAGATTACGTAAGTAACCATTTCCAAATAAGGGTACTAAGACTAACTTAAGAATACAAATGCATTACTATTTGAGGATTTTTTATGAAAACTTGATGAAGACAGCGCCAGTTCAACGACACTCCACCAGGTGATCTAGTTGACATTGGTGACATGTCACCCATGTTATGCACCTTTATGTGTGCATCACAATCATATGTTAGTAGTACCGAAGTGTTATGTACCGAACACAATTGGTTCTTTCCCCAACATAATACTGTAATATGAAGTCTACATGTTATCATGAGATGGTATATGGTATTGACAAAATTTTAAAATTTCTTCTCCAAAGATAGTTGTTTCACCAACTAAATTAATTGTAATCAACAACGCTATTACAAACATTATTAAACCCCTATAACCAAACAAATTTTTATCCATTATTTACTACCAAATTAAATTTTTGTAAATTTCGAAATATTTTGGGGGTGCAAAATGACCTGGCTTACATACCCTTAAATAAACACAATCAGTAATTTTTAGTTTCTAGCCTGGCAACATTTGTAACAAATCATGACTTGCGTACATACCTTATATGACTTTATGAGCAGATCTTTATCTTGCTTTAGAAGATAGGCAAGTGCATCCATTGCTCCGGGAAGCTGGCAGCTGGTGGGTAGTTTTGTTGTGGCAATGACCGCATCTTTTTTTTCAATGAAGTCGTCATCGACTTGAAGTTTTTTTTGGGTCACAAACAACTTCTCAAACTTGGCCTTTAAAAAAGCCATAAGGCTTGGAAATTTCTCTGACATTGTTTGTTGCGCCCTCTCTTCAAAGTCAAATCCCATTAAGGACACAAAATGGTTTTTCAAATGCATCTCCTAAACAAAAAAATGACGTACATATTTTAAAAATATGGTAGGATTACTTGAACAAGTTTGCTTACAAGAAATATTAATACTTTGTATACCTCAAGGGTAGACTTAAAATAAAAATGTTACACATATATTTGACATAATTAACTGCTGATAATTTAGTCATTTACTCGGAAAGCTCTCCGTGTGTTGCGTTTATAAGAAAGTAAGTAAGCATTGAGAGGGAGAAGTAATTTCAGTAACGATTTTGCCACAAAACTAATGGCATTCAATCCACATTGTAGTTTGTTGGTGGTCCAAATTTCAACTTAATCGGAGCCTACCTTCGATCGCTAATGCAAGAATGAAAAAAGTGAAACTAATACCAAAAAATCTGAATTGAAACACTACGCTCCCTTGACCCTTGTTAATACACTAAAACATTTACAGACAATACAGTTGTGGATCTTCGGATATCGTAGGTTAAAAGTTTATTTGGATTACACAATTCCATAGCTTGATTAATTTGCAAACTTCCGTTTCTGATAATTCACTAACATATGCCTTACCGGCAAAATAATATAAAAACAGTATTATTGTTGAAATCTACAGTCGCCTAAACATATTTTGTCACTCAAATGGTCACGCTTTCAAACACAAAAGTCGACAAAGTGTAGACGATATCCATGACAAACAAAGTGGCCATTTAAGCCATTCACATTTAAGTAGTAAGATAGTTAAATAGTAAGATAGTAAATGTCCTTTAGTTAATTTGATTCATTCGGTTGATGTCACTGTAGTTAGTGTTAATGTTGCTCAGTTACACCAACAATTATGCATGGTGTATTGTTAGCATTTCTTACCGAATGCTGAAGAAAACTAGGGTTATTTTAGGCCTACTATGCCGCTCTTCACACATCTCGGAAGAGATTTAGACCATGCAATGTTATTGTGTCTTTAGTAGAAGATAAAAATCTAATCTAATCTAATCTAATCCAAATCTAATCTAAAGTCATGTGTGCAGACACAACCATTAGTGTTTATATTTTAAAATTTTGTTTTTTGCATTTCAAATTATCATCATTATCATCAAATAATTATCAAATTACAGCCTTAGGTTTTTTTTTAAATTTGTTATTTCATAGTAAGATATCAAAACCCCTGGCATACTGTTGTATTTGCTATTGTTTGATAAAGGTGTCTGCAAATTTTTGGGGGGGATAATTCTTTAATATAATATCAAAAATATAATGTTACAACCATTAAAAACAAGTAATAATCAAAAGAAGTAACAGGGAATAAATTTGCACTGGCTTCTTAAGGCTTGTTTATATGTAAGTGTGGAATATGATGTGACAGCTTACCTCTGACAGGAATGGAAAAGCTGCCTTGACTTCCTTGGCAGGTAGTTTGTCGTTAATAAGGAGGCGTTGTATACAATACGTCTTCTCCATCCAAGAAGGTATGTTTGGGTCAGTATGGTCTGCGTTTTCGAAACACTCCAGAAGGGTCTCCCGCATTCCTTGAAGGGATTCCAAGGTTTCCCCTTCTGGAAGTGCCGCAGGTTGCGTGTTGACCTGCCCAAACACATCCTTCTTGGATTGTCTTTTTTTTCCGGCAACTGGTGAAAATACACTTCTGCGATTGCAGTTTTCTATTCTTGTTTCCAGTTGCCGGAAAAGGTGGTAGCTGGTTGTTTCGTTGCCCTCACTAAAACCATCTGCAAATGTGCAGGGCCAATTTTCTGCAATTTGCTGGGCAATCTGTTTAAGTGAGTTCCGTTTTGGGTGTGTGTCGACTGCTTGGATCTCGTTAGAAACAAGTCTGATGAACTCGTGTCTTGTCGAGGGGTCAAACACTTTTTTTTCCAGGATCATTTTATTCATTTGTGGGGAAAATTTTGCTTGTGGTATCTGAAAGTAATCTAAAGAGTTTGCCGTTGTTGCCGGAATGTTGCTGGGTGATGATGCTGATGATGTGGCAGCTGTCGGTTGTGGGACGGCATCTAAAGAAGAATTAAAACATTAACATTATAATAGATAATGTGCATGTCTCTCCAATATGCTTAAAACTAAAAGTATATATTATAGATAGAGTCAGCCTCATCTATAAACAGCAGTAACAATTTTAACGTTTTAAAAATTAATTGTTCCACTTCTATTTATGTCACTCAAGTAGCTTCGAACTGAAACCGAGGAGCCCGTTGTCGGGCAACCAGTAGATAAGATGGCTTCAACATATTTTTTTTTTTGCAAATGTGTGTAGTGTGAAAACATGTATTTAAACAAAAACATACAACATATTTTGGTTAGGCCTATACGATACCATTTAAAATTGTAAAAAACCTATTTGCCGGTTAAGTATTTTTATTGTTGTTGAGCAGCTGTAAATTACATTTTAAAACATTTAAAACATAGTAAAAAATGTTTAGTAACATTACCTTTGTCTACAATAGCCCTAAAATTAAACCAAATTTAAAAACATATGTATAGCCGATATACACAAAGTTAACATTGAACTTTATAGGCTACTGTGTCCAGTATATTGTTAGTTAATAAAAAATTTAAATAAGTTAATAAATATGTTTCAGTGTTCAGTTGTCTTATTATTCCTCCTGTTTATTATAAAATTCTGATACACTATTGTAGCAATTGTGTAGGAGGAAATCCTTGAAGCTTGATTTGAATCTTATTTTGTTTTTAATTTCTTTTATGAAATGTGGAAGATGATTGAATAGTTTTTCCCTGATATATCATTATGTTGAATGTTGGTTTTATCACTGTTAATTTGGAGGCAGTTGTTTTTAAATAGTTGAATAATAGTTTGTGATTAGTGCCAATGTATGTATTTGTCTCTTAACTCTTTAAGGGATTTACTTGCAAATGAAGTGCTAACACTATAATACTAATACTATCATAATGAAGTGCACGTGGTTTAAAAAAACACTTTTGAAAGAGTTATTTGCCTACAACAACTATTGCAAGGTTAATTTTGCAGCTGTTTATTAAAAGTCAATAAAGATCGTACAATGAAACCTACGATTTGAACTTAAATGTTGGTGGAGTTCAAAAAGTCAGCAACAATTCGACAACCGATTTCGTTAGTAGGGCCTAATTATTTATGAATATGGTTATTTTATTCCGAACCACGGCAACCTATCCAACTTTCCTCTGTAGGTATACCTCTACAGCGAGCCCCAGTGCTCGCTGTGTGTTGAATTTGGGTTCCCACAAATGACTAAAGGTTATGGCTATAAGTTGAACTTATGGAAATGTGTGTAGGCGTTCACACGTGCCAGGGCTAAGGACTAGGACTATGGCTAAGAAAAGCTAACAACCACAACATTAAAGTTAAAACAAAAAATGACTAGGCCTATCCTGTAAAAAAACAGTTATCCTTAGTTTAAGGACAAATCACAAAAAAATGTTATGAGAGATTTGAACTCACGTTCATGGTGGCAATGTTTACACCTTATTCCTCGACTGAATGACTTGGGGATGGTAATTGGTATGTTTTTATGCTGCGTGGAAATGGTTATTGAAGATGTATCGCCCCACCCACGTTGCACTGAGTGGAATACATTATGTTTTTGTAGGACAAATTGGTTGATATTAAAGGACATCGAAACCCTAGCTCTATTTAATATCCATAACATCTATTGATTTATTTTTAAAATTATAGCAAAAACTAGAACCCTCATAGCCACTCCAGGAATTAGCTATACATTATTTTCGAGTTGATAATATTCCCTTGAGCGCGGCCGTTTTTTATGGTTGTGACGTAGCATTTACAAGTCCCGTACCGCTAGCATCGGCGGGAGACGCGATATGTCGTACGAGCGTCTATTAGCTATAGCTCACTGAACTCAATTACACGTTAATCTGCAATGTTTTCTCGTCCTACTTAATGCTTCAACGAGAAGAATATCTAACTTACGTAATGGGAAAAATTGATTTTAAATAAACCAAGTTTTCCGTAATAACTCGCATATTTCAAAGTCTGGTTAGTATATTTTGCGACGACATTTTTGCCATTTTGGAAGGCTTGACATAATACGACATGCATGAAGAATTATTAAAAAAATACGGTAGTGTATTTTGTATTAGGATGTGCGTACAATTATGTGATAAGTATTCTAGTTGTATCACTGTTTTTACGCCTGCACTGCGCTTCCAGCGTTGGTGTTGTCCAGCTACTCTTGACGTGCTATCGTTTAGTACACATTCCAAAAACATTAACCAGCAGAACATGAAGAATAATGAATATCAGACAAATTGTACCCAGTATGTTAGTGTACAATAGGGATAAAGTTCAAAGTACAATGTTTTAGCTTTGAGTATAATTGTACCCAATATATTGTACAATAGGGATAATGTACAAAGTACAATGTACAATAGCTGATAGTTTAGCTTTGAGTATACACACTACTCAAATGTACTAGCACACAAGCCTCTCATTCGCCAGGTTGTCGGTTCGATACCCGCTATTGGCAGTCGGCATCCCTAAATGAAAAGTTATTTCGAGTTGTTTTGTGGTGGTGTTGTTGCTGCAATTTAGTCCTACTACCAGCCCTCAGACGTCACCCCTCCCCCACCTGTCAGCCACTTATCCTAATACCAAAATAACTCGTTAGTCACGTGAAGAATGTTGGCCCTGGGCAGGTTACATACAGACTTTTCTATTAGTAAATACAAATTATATAGTAAATACAAAATATCAGAACTCTCTATAAGCTGAACATTATAGTTATGATCTGCAGCAGTAAATCGACATTGAAACGAATGTAATCTTAAGTTTTATTTAGTGTTATATTATTGTTGCATTCGCTCTGAGTGAAGTGAAATAAATAAAAAATCGAACCAACTGCTGCTACCAAGAAAACTAGACCTGATGTTTTTGGAAATGCTTTGCGGACCGACCACCTCCTAGCCGCCGCTGACAACCTTCTCCAGCCAGGCTACTTGCCCAGGTACATGTCAAATACCAACACTTATTCATTAAATACTGCTTGCGGGTTATCTTTAATATCGACATACCGTATGTTTTTAATCGATCTTCATGCATCTCGTATATTGTCAAGCCTTCTAAAATGGCAAAAATGTCGTTGCAAAATATACTAACCAGACTTTGAAATATGCGAGTTAATACGAAAAACTTGGCTTATTTAAAATCAATTTTCCCCATTACGTAAGCTAGATATTCTTCTCGTTTAAGCATTGAGTAGGACGAGAAAACATTGCAGATTAACGTGTCATTGAGTTCAGTGAGCTACCGCTAATAGTTCGTTTGCTATGACAGGCGCGCGAACGATATATCGCGTCTCCCGCCGATGCTAGCGGCACGGGACTAGTAAATGCTACGTCACGACCATAAAAAACGGCCGCGCTCAAGGCAATATTATCAACTCGAAAATAATTTATAGCTAATTCCTGGAGTGGGTATGAGGGTTCTAGTTTTCGCTATAATTTTTAAAATAAATCAATAGATGTTATAACATAACATAAATAGAGCTAGGGTTTCGATGTCCTTTAAGTTTGTAAATATGTGGTACTAGATACGTCGTACTACTACATGGATTGTAAACCGATACCACAGATGACATAAACATATAATACTTTGTAAAAGCGGTTTTAAAATGTGTATTGTATATTTTTGCTGACATACCTTTAGGTGGCGCTACCGTTGCCCTTTCAAATGCTCTATTTAATAAGCGAGCTTGAATTGGAGTCATCAGTCCTTTACAGTCAGCTGTAAAATCACATAATTCTAGGTGGTCCTTCTGGTCGACCCCCAATTCTATCAGCTTCTCCTTGACGGCCGACCAATCTGGGAGTTGTATGTGTGTTTGTAAACATTTAACAATATCGTCCATCCTAAAAAAAAATATATACCATTAATAATAATAGCACCGCTGTCGAAAACTTATCAAATAAATAAGTTTAATGGATACATTCACATAACAGTTATTACAACAATGTTAAACAATTTTAAAATCCCAATCCTTAAAGTAAATCTGTAGGCATCCCTACTGCTTTGTTGGTACATTTTCTGAGTGAGTCCTAACCAGCCCCCCCCCCCCCTCCCGCCACTCCCCCGTCAGCCCAATTTGTTTCTTTGAACTTACAATTTTTAGTTTATTTCGCGCCAATTACAATTCCGTCGGATAAAATATATACAGGCATTATGTCTCTGAACGTTATGGCTTGTGGGTGGATCTGAACTTTATATTACAATTTTAATGCCTGAGTTAGTATAATCACTATTCTGTGCCCCCCCCCCCCCCCCCCCAACAAACGCGGGAGTCACCAAAAATAAAGTTATAAATAAACTTATTAAACGGCGATTTTGGAGCCGTCCTAGCAACGAAGCACTCAATAAATTCAAAGTTGTTCTGAATCGGTCTTGTTGATTCTGGCATTCGTCCACGGGTGTTCGCACTGTCCAATCACTGATTCATATTTTAAATATCTTTGATTGGTTATCGTATCGCTAACTCATCGATGGTGCTCGGGCCTCGGGGCCTACAGGGTTGGTTTAGTCGCTTTAAATTAAAGTGAAAATCAGAACCCACTAAAAATCAGTCTTGTTGCGGAATAAGTAGACTCTATAAATACGAATTTATTGATAAAAACAACTTACTGTCATTAAATCGTTTCTGGAACTAAAGGTATTTGGCCTTTGGAACAATCACGTCTTCATTGTCAACAGTGTATATAGTGTGCGGAGTAAAGTCTGCCAAATCTAACACATTCTTCACTTGCAGTTCTTCTCTCATTTCAACTCCCAATATCTGTGTGTGCATTTTCAACATAGCATGTGCCATTTGCATGACAAAGTAAATCAAGCTCTCCTTTTTGGCAATTACTCTTATAATTCCAACTTCCAAACACATGTTTTCTTGCCGTACAATAACGCATGCGCCTGCGTTATATACTGTGTTTCTAAATGTTATAACGTGACCTACGCGCAATGATGCTGCGTTATTTAACAATCCAGATCTGCGGATTTCTTCTTGAATATCCAAACTGTATTCAGTACAAGAATATGGTTTGGAACTTTCGAAAGATACTTCATCAGGAAAATATCCTGCACTTTTGTATAGCGCTTGAAAATATTGGTGTTTCTCACACAGAGTCTTTGTGACGTTAATACAATTTTGGCTTGCCCTTTGGCATTCCTTGAAGTAGGGATGTTTGGACTCAAACCTTAGAGTCCACACTCTTATTAGAGGACCATATTTCTTTATGAGTTGAGGATAATGCGTCATGTAATGATGCTTGGGCCTGAGAGGTACATCCGGGAACTCCAAGGTGCGTCCATTAATGTAGCTTGATATCGCTACACTTAAATATGCTATGTGTTCTTTTGAGATCGTATGTGAACACACAATCTGCACAATCTCAACGAGTTCAAGTAACAGCAGCCAAATGGGATCTTCTTTGTTATGAACTCGCTTTCCTATTAGGATAGGGAGAAACCGTATCAACGTCCAGTTTTGAACGGCGTTCCCTCCTAACCGTGTGGCATTGATGCTGATTGTGTGAGGTTTGTCCTTCGCTTCTAATCCTTTGAAGGGAAAAGTCACAATCTTCATGTTGAGGTAGTCATAGTCAAAACATTTTTTTTTGACGAAGTATCTAATGAATAGTGGTACGTCGTAGTCGACCACCCCCTCAAAGATATCGTGACCAATGCACGGTGGTAGCCCCCCTTCGGTCACATGATAATGTGTAAGGGCATTGAATGGAGAATCGGACTTAATGCCTGTCCTGTTGGTGTCTCCTTCAGACAAATCCCGGAGTGCTTGGTTGTATGATTCTCGCGTACGGATAGGCGCTTCGTAATGCCCATTCTGGAAGGAATTTTTTGTGATGGTACAGAAGCGACAAAAATACTGCGTACTGCTGAAGTTTTCCATGAAGCCTCCAATACCATGGCTTCCCAAGTTGTCGCCCAGAATGGTTGTAAGCACAACTTTGATGTTCTCTTGCCCACCGATTGTTGTACCACTTGTTTCAAGGTCCTTTAAATCTCGGATCAGTCGGTTGAAAACTTTGCCCTGACCAAAGTAGTTAAAATTGACTTGTTTGCAGAGCAGAACCAACTGCATAGAGTCTACTTTAGACCTCCGCCATGGGTCCAGATTTGCAACAGTGTAATACACTGCGAGAATCTTATGTTTTTTTTTCCCAGACCCAAGAGGATTAGCTACCTCAAAAGCATCTTGGTACAGAATTAACTGTACAGTGGTCGGTTCGGTACTTAACAATGAATGGTTTCTTACCATTGTACCATCCTGAAGGTCGGTTAATGTTTCATCAGAGAATTGGCGGAATTGATTATTTCTGTACTGTGCTATTACAGAGGCGTCCTCAAAAAAAGAACGTATTGAATCTTTGATCGGAACGTAATGGTAGATGCAAACCACATTTCGTGCATTTCTGCCAAGACGCAATGAAACGGCCTTAACAACGTCGAAATACGTCTCAGTCGCCACTTTTCTTGTGTGTATAGAGCGTAGCTCACCGCGAGTTGAATGTAGACTGGCTAAAGAACGTGAAGAAACTTGGCTAAGAATCGAGTTGACTGTGTTTTCTTCTATGCCTGCAGTTATCATTAGTGATTTTAGTTCACTGTGTGATTTCTCTTGAGAGGATTGTAATAGGGCACTGAACTTTTCATAAATGGTTTGTACCGTAGAGTTAGGGATGTGATATTTGGCAAACAATTCTAAATAAAAACCAGATATACATTTCATCCTTAATGATATATCATCTTCGGCGACAGTGATTTCTTGGGCCTCGTCATTACCACCAACATCTATCTGTACTTCGGGAAGACTGGCCGGTGGCAAAACAACGTGAGGACGTGTTGTTAAATTTTGAAGAATGGGAACACTGTGGTACCGTGAAATATGTGTGGAAAATGTGGAAACGTTCTTATAGAATGTATCGCCTGCTTGCTTACACATAGGGCATCGAACACTTGAACCCTTGCGAATGTGAGCCTTTAAATGTTTTATGGCATCTTGAACGCACTTTGAGTTGTTCTCACAAATTGGGCACTTAAACTCGGCAGCATTAACATCATGTGGTAATGTGGGTTCACGTACAGTGATGCTTTCATTTACCGAGTAGTTTTTATGAAATCTTGATAAGTGTGATTTGAAAGTACTACAGAGACGGAATTTCTCAAAACACTCGGGTATTCCACAAATAAACCTTGATGATGGGCCTGTTTTGTGAGTAGCGAGCGAATGCGATGCGAAGAGTGAAGAACTGGTAGTGGAGTACGTACACACTTTGCATCGGAACATGTTCAGCTTCTGCAAGAAGCGAAGAGTGAATCTCACAATTAATTATTTCGTGACGTAGGAAAATTTAAATAAATTACCTCTTCAGATGTAGTAAACTTAAAACAGAACGTGACGCATTGCCTAACGGCATGAAGAGAGAAGAAAAGGAGGCCTGTCTCTACTGGTTGACCAGATCTTACATGATGGCCTGATTAAGCCAAATGTGGGCATATGATAAAAAAAAAAAAATTCTTTATAATACTACCTATCTATATTATATATATTGTGCGTAGGCTAATGTTTATAAATAACATTGCATTTAATATAAATACACCTATTATACAAATGGGGCTGGATTTCATTTAAACAATGTTATTAAACAATGACTGAACCCGTAGGCCTACTGGGTCGACGTCAAAAACGAAACGAAACCTGCACAGTGGGCCGAACCAAGCCTCATTTAGCGGAATTTGTCATTCGACTTACGCAAAACGTGTCAGCGCTGGCCCGGCTTGAAGGCCATTGAAAGTTGAAACCCTCAAATTTGGTTTAAAACGTGTACTTGGAAGCCTGATCTGTAACGGCTAGTGCATGTATAAGCATGTATAAGCAATGATAAAAGTCCGGGAAAGGCAGCATGTCAAACTTTGTAACGTTTTTAAAAATCGAACTGTGACATTTTGAAATGGGAAAAGTATGTTGCCTGTATTTGTAGTACTAGTAGTACTAGTAGTACTAGTAGAAGTAGTACTAGTACTATTTACTAGTTATACTATTTATTTACTAGTTATACTAGTAGTACTAGTAGTATAACAAGTTATACTAGTACTACTAGTACTAGTAGTACTAGTAGTACTACTAGTACTAGTACTAGTAGTACTAGTAGTAGTAGTAGTAGTACTAGTAGTATAACAAGTTATACTAGTACTACTAGTACTAGTAGTACTAGTAGTACTACTAGTACTAGTTATACTAGTAATACTAGTAGTACTAGTAGTAGTAGTAGTATAACTACTACTAGTAGTACTAGTACTACTAGTATAACTAGTACTAGTAGTACTAGTACTATTAGTACTAGTAGTAGTAGTACTAGTAGTACTAGTAGTAGTAGTACTAGTAGTAGTAGTACTAGTACTGGTAGTGGTAGTAATAGTGGTAGTGGTAGTAATAGTGGTAGTAATAGTAAGTTTAGTAGTAGTAGTAGTAGTAGTAGTAGTAGTAGTAGTAGTAGTAGTAGTAGTAGTAGTAGTAGTAGTAGTAGTAGTAGTAGTAGTAGTAGTAGTAGTAGTAGTAGTAGTAGTGGTAGTAGTAGTAGTAGTAGGCCTAGGGTTCTGAAGTAGGCCTAGGCTAGGCCTAGGCCTAGGGCAAGCCTAAATTAGTAGCCATAGCCCCTAGGCTAGCACAGGCATTAGGGCTGGCCTAAGCCAAGGTCTAGGCTAGGGATGTCAACGGGTACCCGTTACCCGCGCGGTACACACGGGTACAGTTCCAACTTTTCAATACCCGTTACTACCCGTTCCCTTCTTCTGTTCAAAACGAAATCAATTCAACATTGCTATATTTCCCTACTGGTGTCTTTGTACGTGCGTACGAGCCGCGCTTTGCTTTGAAGCGGCCGACACCGCCTAGGCCTAGGCTAGGCGGTGTCGGCCGCGTCAAAGCGGAGACGCAAGCTTTGAAGTTTTGTTGAATACTTCCGCATCGTTTTGCATCGAAGACAATGCAACCTGACACCGTTTCACAATATAATGTCTCTTTCCACAACTTTGCGAATCATTTACACTCATGACGATAAAACACGAATTTAGTATTATTTACTAGGCCTAGGCCTACCCGGTTAGGCCTAGTCCGGGTACGGTGTGAGGGTACCCGGGTACAACTCTTTCTGGGTATTTGACATCCCTAGTCTAGGCCTAGGCCTAGGCCTAGCCTAGGGCCTAGGCCCCCTAGCCATTGAGTTTAATGGCCTAGCCTAGGGCCAGGGCCTAGCATAAAAAAAGTACATAATATAGCATTGTAGCTTACCTTGATCGCGGCGGCAGGCCTAGCAATTCCTAGGAGGCAGTTCTTCACAATTCTTTCCGAGCTGCAAACCAACACTTGTGCCACTTGTGCTACCTAGGGGCTAGGAAGCCTAGGCCCTAGGGTGATAAATGAAGAAATGGGCTTGGCCTATACAAAAGTAGAACCTTCCAAGCTAGAGGACGCCGTAGAAGAGATAGTAATCTCAAAGGCTCAAACCCAATGGTCCTTGAAACTCTCGCATCTCCCGCCAACACTCACAGGCCACAATCCAATAAATAATAATGTTAATAACAATAAACGTTTCAAAACACAAATAAAAAAATAATATGAATTTTCAATCATAATATAGTGTACGCTTCATGTAGGCTGTATTGTATTAAGCTTTCAAAGCCCTACGGCTAAAACTTGCGGAAGCCAAAGAAACTTCCGTCCATCTTCAGCTGAGAGACTCCACAGCATCATTGGACAGCATCTTTACAGCATCCTAGGCCAACATTTTTACGTCTAATGAAATAAATAATAATAAACATTGCAAAACACAATTATAAAATAATATGAATTTTAAATCTTAATGGGTATGCTTCATATGACTAAGACTTTCATCACTTCAAAAAAAAAAAATTAAATGATAAATAGACAAACCATTGTATGTGTGTGTGTAGCGGCTAATTCGAAATGTCTGATTCGCGTGTTCACGACTAACAACAACAATTAACAATTGTTGTAATTAATTGTCACTAATTGTTTAGTAAGTTGGCGAAGCAGGCCAAAACCAGTTCCGACTTTTCACACTGGTTCTATTTTTTTCGAAATATGAGAACTACTAATGGTGTAGCGGCGAGTCCACAGGCGCTCTGCTGTAACGTGATACGCACAGGCACTATTATAGCAGGGCGGCAGCCGACACGCTACAGTCAAGTGGTGTTGATTTTTTTTTTATTTATTTTGAGTTTAGTTCGACAACATGAGTGCCTCGAGTGCTAAAAGGGCTAATTCATCCTTTGTTAATGCTACAATAATGCTATTTTTGTTTCAACATAATGTTATTTAAAATTTGTAATAAATAAATAAATAAATACATAATTGATTTATTTCATTTGATAATTATTATAGCATTTCTTTTTGGTGTAAATATACATATCAGAACCTTCTTCTTTTCTCACTCACAGTCAGCTATACTAGGCCCATCCCATTAGCAGATCGCACAATTATAGGCCACGCGTGTTCAAGGATGCGCGCATTGTTCGAACTTATTATAGTTATAATTATATTAAAAGGCACTTTTGACCTGCTGGTTGTAAATTGTAACTAAAAAAAAAACGGAAAAATTAAGATTAGTAGTACCAACCTTTTCCCGCTCCGCAACCGGTTCATTCACCTGACATTTACATTGCGGGTGGACTACGATTACGAATAATTATCGGTTTATTAGTGATGCCTGGGGGGGGGGGGGGGGGGGCAGAAGGGAAACCCAGCAAACCAAGCGGTTCAGGGCAGGCTCTGGGCACGCACTGCTCGTTAAGGGCGAATGCCGGGTGTCGGGCGTAAACAAATGTGTCGTACTGGGCGTGTACTGACTGGCCCGTCACTGCTGTCAACAGCAATTGTAAAAATATCCAACAGTGCTCCGCCAGTGCCGGGCCTGTGAATATACCGTACCGGGCGGTATATACGGGCCAATGCCGGGCACGTACCGAGGATAACCAATCGCCTATACTAGCCCATTACCGTGCCAATACAGCATGTTTTCTCACAATTGAGTGGGATACACGCATTAAATTATTATAATCATTACAATATAATATCTTAGTTCATACATTACCACTTAGAAAAACACATTGCAACTTAGTTGTTACAAATTATTACCTCTTAGTTTTTGCTTATATTATCTAACCCCCTCTGTGCCCAGGGAAGAATTTAGAACTATCGTTTTTAAAACTCGATATTTTTCTCTAGGCCCTAATTAATTTTTTGTAGGTTGGAATCTTGACGTATTTTGCTTATTATATTAACATCATCTAGTTTAGTTGTCAAGAGTGCTGAATTAAAATTTCAGCCAAATCCGTAGAGTCGTTTGACCTGTGCGCGACGAACAAAAGTAAAACTCTATTTTTTCCACTAATACATTTTTTTGTAGGTTGGTATCTTTACGGAGTTAGCTGGTTATATAAAGAGCATTTGTTTAAGTGGTCAAGAGTGTTGACTTAAAATTTCAGCTACATCCGTCAAGTCGTTTGACCTGTGCGCGACGAATTGTTTAAAATTCGATATTTTCCACTAATACATTTTTTGTAGAATGGCATCTGGACGGAGTTTGCTGGTTATATTAAGAGCATCTAGTTTGGTGGTCGAGAGTGTTGACTTAAAATTTCAGCCAAATCCGTCAAGCCGTTTGACCTGTGCGTGACGAACAAAATTGTGTACACAAACACACACACACAGACATAGGTTGGAATTCATAGTCGGCCCCTACACCTAGGGGCGCCCATTGTTACCAAGGTAACAATTGTTTGCATGTTATTTCCCATAAACAAAACAAATCCATAGCAACAATGGGTGCCCCTAGGTGTAGGGGCCGACTATGAATTCCAACCATAGAGCCGATAGAGTTGAATGGAAAGATTCACTCCGCTTCACTTCGCTCATTTTATTACTTTACCACCAGTTATGTCTTAAAACTTTATAAAAACACAATAAAAAATCTATTGGAGACTCAAACTAGCACATAGATAGCGCTGCTAAGCAACACACTTATCTACGCCATTGATGATTTAACAATAAAGCAACAATGAACAATTGACAGATAAACTTATCCTTATAGTAGTTTATTTTCTTGCCACCAGAATGCATCTAGTCTATTTTGAGGGGCCAATAACATACTAGCTGTTGTAACAATTATGTGAATGTTAAAACGACGATTTGAAAGTAACCGGGTCAAGACCGATTATGATTGGTCAATTGGTCGCTTAGTCCGTCCGGATTGGTAGATGAGAAAAACGAAGAAGCTTCGCGATTGGCGCACCAAGTAGTCGTAAGTAAAGACATACTTTTAACCCATTTCTTAAATAGGTACGAACATGTAATTCTCAGTCCCTAATCTTATTAAAATTATATTTCTTTTTTGTGTACCCGGAATGTTCTAGTTCCATGCGTTCTGGAGAAATTAGATTATGAAAAAGTCTGACTTCAACTTGTTTATTCACCATCTCCATCTAACATTATACAAACCTACCCTGATATTTTTCAAAACGACGATTTTAGCGTATTCCGGTTAGTGAAGTCAATCTCCCGCTAGGTGCACTACTAGTAAGTAGCGTTGCCAACTGCGGATTTGTCGCTAAATCTACGGGAATACAGAAGCCCTTTGATGGAATGGGGCATTCAACCAAGAATAGCCTTCTCTGCCAATTTTGGTGTGTTAAGTTAAATGTATTTTCTGTACTTTTTTGTTCAAGTTTATTTTGTACTCTTTTCCATTGTGTAATATATATATTTTGCATTAGAAGTTGAATGTATTTTCTGTGTTGTATTCTTTCACACCATAAGTCCCTAATTCTCTATTCCATACTAACTTATTTAATTTAAGCAACTTAAGGAACCTTTTCTTATAATGCAAACCAGGGAACGCACCGTTTAATGCAGGTACATGGACCCGTATAATTACGGACTAGTGTACTGTTAAGATACAGCATGGGCCGTATAATACAGGAACCTTCCCTTATAATGCAAACCAGGGAACGCGCCGTTTAATGAAGGTACATGGACCCGTATAATGACGGACTAGTGTACTGTTAAGATACAGCATGGGCCGTATAATACAGGAACCTTTTCTTATAATGCAAACCAGGCAACGCGCCGTTTAATGAAGGTACATGGACCCGTAAAATGACGGACTAGTGTACTGTTAAGATACAGCATAGGTTGTATAATACCTTTTCTTATAATGCAAACCAGGGAACGCGCCGTTTAATGAAGGTACATGGACCCGTATAATTACGGACTAGTGTACTGTTAAGATACAGCATGGGCCGTATAATACAGGAACCTTCCCTTATAATGCAAACAATGGAACGCACCGTTTAATGAAGGTACATGGACCCGTATAATGACGGACTAGTGTACTGTTAAGATACAGCATGGGCCGTATAATACAGGAACCTTCCCTTATAATGCAATCCAGGGAACGCGCCGTTTAATGCAGGTACATGGACCCGTATAATTACGGACTAGCGTACTGTTAAGATACAGCATGGGCCGTATAATACAGGAACCTTCCCTTATAATGCAATCCAGGGAACGCGCCGTTTAATGCAGGTACATGGACCCGTATAATGACGGACTAGTGTTCTGTTAAGATACAGCATGGGCCGTATAATACAGGAATCTTCCCTTATAATGCAATCCAGGGAACGCGCCGTTTAATGAAGGTACATGGACCCGTATAATGACGGACTAGTGTACTGTTAATATACAGCATGGGCCGTATAATACAGGAACCTTCCCTTATAATGCAAACCAGGGAACGCGCCGTTTAATGCAGGTACATGGACCCGTATAATTACGGACTAGTGTACTGTTAAGATACAGCATGGGCCGTATAATACAGGAACCTTCCCTTATAATGCAATCCAGGGAACGCGCCGTTTAATGCAGGTACATGGACCCGTATAATTACGGACTAGTGTACTGTTGAGATACAGCATGGGCCGTATAATACAGGAACCTTCCCTTATAATGCAAACCAGGGAACGCGCCGTTTAATGAAGGTACATGGACCCGTATAATTACGGACTAGTGTACTGTTAAGATACAGCATGGGCCGTATAATACAGGAACCTTCCCTTATAATGCAAACCAGGGAACGCGCCGTTTAATGCAGGTACATGGACCCGTAATATTACGGTCTAGTGTACTGTTAAGATACAGCATGGGCCGTATAATACAGGAACCTTCCCTTATAATGCAAACCAGGGAACGCACCGTTTAATGAAGGTACATGGACCCGTATAATTACGGACTAGCGTACTGTTAAGATACAGCATGGGCCGTATAATACAGGAACCTTCCCTCATAATGCAAACCAGGGAACGCGCCGTTTAATGCAGGTACATGGACCCGTATAATGACGGACTAGTGTACTGTTAAGATACAGCATGGGCCGTATAATACAGGAACCTTCCCTTATAATGCAAACAATGGAACGCGCCGTTTAATGAAGGTACATGGACCCGTATAATTACGGACTAGTGTACTGTTAAGATACAGCATGGGCCGTATAATACAGGAACCTTCCCTTATAATGCAAACAATGGAACGCGCCGTTTAATGAAGGTACATGAACCCGTAAAATTACGGACTAACGTACTGTTAAGATACAGCATGGGCCGTATAATACTAGGAACCTTCCCTTATAATGCAAACCAGGGAACGCGCCGTTTAATGAAGGTACATGGACCCGTATAATTACGGACTAGCGTACTGTTAAGATACAGCATGGGCCGTATAATACAGGAACCTTCCCTCATTATGCAAACCAGGGAACGCGCCGTTAAATGGAGGTACATGTACCCGTAGAAACACGGTACAGTAGCCGTCATTTGACGGAACTACTACCGTAAGTATGTACAGACGGCACAATCAATATAATTTAACGGAACATGTACCGCATGTATGGAATTATGGTACTGTACCTGTAGAATTACGAGTCTGCAGTACCGTTATTTTACAGTTTTTTTTTACAGTGTGGGCAAGATTTTTTTCCTCTGCCAGTCTTGCTCTTGTTTTCCAGAATGTTTTTGTACGCCCGCTCAAAGGTTTTCACATTGCTGTGCACTGTAGTGGAATCCATATGAAGACATTCCCTCCTGTATCTATTCCCACATTTTTTAATGGTCTTAATTTTTCTTTCCTCTACATCTATTTTTCTTGACCTGTACAAATCAATGAGGAGCTTGGTTCCTTTCTCCTCCCACTCGGCAACAGGAGCGAAGGCCTGCAGTGTTACATTCTCAGCTACATTAAACTCCCGACTGCAACCCGCCACATCAAGTGCATCCGTTTGCTGCTCGTCAACAGAAGGTATATGTACAATCAAGTTTGCAAAAGTATTTTTGTCTAATGGAATTATCTGGTTCTTTGTCATGTCAACAGCTACTGTTGGGACTTGCACCAACCGTTCAGAATAATCTTAAATAAAAAAAAGTACAACACATATTATATTGTATGTATTGTTGTATACATTTCAGCATAGGCTTTGGGTTTATGGGGGGGATAAACCCAAAGCTCTGTAACGTTTCACCTCCTTTCTAGCGTTGGACGAACCGTTTAGCCTGAGGGGGGAAATACGTAGGTGGTGTGATCAAGGATTCAAGGGACCTTGTTCGGGTAGTGAAAAAACAATAAATACCTTGTGTGGTTGTCAGTAGCGCCGCTGTAACGATACACTATTACTCCGATACAAGAGTACTCGCAGTAGTAATATATTAAAACATGATTACTCACCCAGTAAAAATATATCGAAATAAGAGTACTCTATCTGAAATATTAAAACTCACCCTTTAAACACAAGAAAATACCAACAGAGACGTGAGGGAGTATAAGTATTACATGCACATAATTAAAATATTTTTACTCAACTAAAGGGGAGTAAAACTATTGAATTAAACAAGTGCAATACAATTACTCTACCTTCTAGCAAGGTAAATGAAATACCGTGTAATTAAACCAAGGTTCATCGCGGAAATGTAGAAATAGACACTTTCTACAAAATATACAAGATGCTAAAGGGAGTAATGATATTGAATTCTCAACGTAAAATACTATTACTCTACCTGCTAACAAGGTAAATTACATACCGTGAATTCCAACAAGGTTCATCGCGATAATGTAGGAATAGATACTTTCTACATGAGACCTTCCATGCTGAAGGGAGTAATAATATTGAATGGGGGAAACGAAATACTATTACTCTACCTGCTAGCAAGGTAAATGAGATAACCTGTCATTGCAACAAGGATTATCGCTAAAATGTTGGTAGTTATACTTTCTACATGAGACCCCCCATGCTGAAGGGAGTAATGATTTTGGACATGGACATGGATTGCTACCTTATCGTGGTGGGCAGGTTTGTGTGCTTTGATGATTCCTGGAGCTATGCCGGCGGAAGCGTATGCTTCTGGTAGGGCCACCCTAGCCGGACTGGTCGAGGAGGAGAAGTCAGACAAAGTGCAGTCCACACCCCAATCCCCTTTCCCCCCCACTGTCCCATTGAATATTTCTCCTCCCACTTGGCCCTGCCCTCCCTTGCTGGACTCCCGTATGACGACTCACGCAACGTACAATGGATCTGATTCGGATGTGGCTTTATTCTTCATTATCATCTTTCTCATCTTCATTATCACCCACTCACCGTCTCGATTAGCCATCGTTGCATAAATATGAGACGTTAAGCCTCAATAATCAATCATCAACAAGGTAAATGAGATAACCTGTCATTGCACCAAGGATTATCGCTAAAATGTTGGAATTTATACTTTCTACATGAGACCCTCCATGCTGAAGGGAGTAATAATATTGAATGAGGGACACTTGACACTGAGTGTCAAGTTGCACACCTCTTGTTTAATCTGTACATTTCCTCGTGAGCGCGTCGCAATTCAGCATTTTGAGCAACGATCGTATTCTTTGCAGGAGCCAGCTCTCGCAATTCCGCTGTAATCTCAGTCTGGCAGTCGGCTGTCATCAGGTACACACGAGGAGCAGGCTCTTCTTCCAATGTCTCGCCCAAAGGTTGAGTGTTGTCCTGTGCGGCACCTTCAAGGTCACTTAAGGGCAGCTTGCCTACCTGTTGGTACAAACATTAAAGTTCTTAGCTATTTCATTATCACAAATTCTACATTGCCAATAATAATATCTGAAGGTTATGCAACGTTAATGAATGAAGATTATATCATCATATCATATAGGCTACAGCCGATGTATCGTCGACTGCAATTATAGCTGCATATCGATACTTTTTGCCCATCTCTAGCGAGAAAAGCGCATACAAGTAATAATTAGTAGTAGGCATACAGCACGTGTAGGGTAGGTAGGCCTATGCTACGGTATGTTACTGTTACATAAAATTATGTCACAGTCTGGGAGAATCCTAGACCTAGACCTATCTTCTACCGCTTCATTACTAGGGCTATGCACAGATACTATACCGTTGATAATTCTTGATAGCCAAACTGTTTTGGAAATCATTCAATGCTGGACTAAAAAATGAAACAAAATAAGGCCCTAGGCCTAGCCTACTGTTGAGAGCATCATATTTGAATAGCAACACTTGAACTTACCGGCTCGCTCTTTGTTAATCGTTTCTTAGCTATATCGTAGCGGCAAGCTTTGGTAAGATTCTTCTCGCTGGAACTCTTATAACCCAGATGTTGGCACGGCTGCAAATCGCAGTTATTAACGTCATCTAGTTTGGCAGGTATTCCTGAAAACATAGTGGGAATTGTAAGGTAAGGACATTACCCAAAAAAAACAAGTTAACATCACATTTTGTAAGGTTGGTCATCATATTGACGGGTATGGACAGGACAACGTTCCTTTGGCCTTTTGATGTAGACTGTCGCATAGGGCAATGGGCAAAGGCAATGGGGTTGCCAGTGGACAAGCCATTTTCGCGAGTATGGTATGCCCCAAATAGGCCTAAACATGTAGATGGACTTAGGTCCTTCACTGAGGCATAAGGCATAGGCCTATGTCTTCTAGGCAAACACAATTATTATGGAAAATAAACTCATGAAAATAGTAGAGTAGGCCTAGGGGCCCAGGCTTAGTCCAAGTGCCACATTTAAAATCTATGCTGTGTCTTTCCCTAGGGTTTTGGCCTAGGACTAGGCCTAGGTACCTAGCCTTTTGGACAAGTCTTAATGGTGTGGGCCTAGCCTAGGCCCTAGGCTATCTTGGTTGTTAAACTAGGCCTAGCTAATTGATTGGTAGGGCTAGACCTAGGCCTGGGTCCAAGGCAGTTTGTATGTCAAATGACTCGCCTTGGTATTGGTTTTGGGAATAAAAGCGATGTCGTTCATAGGTTATGTTCTTTTTTGGCGTATAGGCACCGAAATTGGCCACTGAGGGCGCTAGTAAAAACCAATGAAGCGCTCAAAGTGGCAGTGCCATGCAACAACCTGATGATTGATTGATATTTGGGCTTAACGTCTCATATTTTTGCAACGAGGCTAATCGAGACAATGAGTGGGTGATAGATGAAGATGCAACAGGGGGCTGTTTGGAGGAATGGGGCAAGTAGGAGGGCGGGGTGAAAAATTGGAGGGGGGAGGAAAAGGGAAGGGGGAGGTTGTGGACTGCATTTCGTCTGACTTCTCCTCCTCGACCTGTCCGGCTAGGGTGGCCCTACCTTTAGCATACGCTTCCGCCGGCATAGCTCCAGGAATCATCAAAGCGCACAAACCTGCCCACCACGATAAGGTAGCAGTCCCTGGGCAGGAACAACCTGATGAAGCAGCGTCGTTTTTTCTACGTCGATAAAAGCAAATTGTGAACAAAATTTAATTAAATACGGCTTTTAAAATTTAGGGCAGATTACGAATCCCATCAGTAAATCTTAAAACGCAAGCCGACATTTTAAATCAGGACACGTTAAAGACTTACAAACAACAAATAACACACAACAAACACAAACAAAACAATAAAATAAAAAAACACATAACAAAACAACAAAAAAACAAAATAAATACACATCAACAAGAAAAAAACAAACAAAGAAAAAACTAGATATATCACAATAATATCCCGCACTATTTTCAACCGCGGAATAGAATCTTTATCAGTTAGTTGATAATTTCGGCCACATATAGCGCTGTATGTACTAACACACGGTGCCTATAGTAAGTAGTCTTCAAACTGTTGAATTACTTGTTCCAACTTGGCATCTTCCACACTAGGAAATGTGTTGTATATATCCATGGCTTCGTCCCCAACTGTGTAGCAAGATAGCTCCCCTTGTTTTATCATCTTTCTCCTGCATTTCTGTTGCGAGCATATATACCTGCAAGCATAGAATAGAATAGCAAGATTGAAATATACGTACCGAGCTAACTTCACCATAATTACTTTATGCGCCACGCAAAACACGTCCAATATAAATGAAATAAATATAAATTCAAAGTAGTTCTGAATCGACCCTGTTGCTTCTGGCATTTTGTCCGCAAGTGTTCGCACTGTCCAATTACTGATTTTTTCTGGCCATGGGGCCTTATCGTGGTTTGCTGTTTTGTGCGCTTTGATGGAGCTATGCCGGCGGAAGCGTATGCTTCTGGTAGGGCCACCTTAGCCGGACAGGTCGAGGTGGAGAAGCCAGACGAAATGCAGTCCACATCTCCCCACTCCCTTTTCCTCCCTTTTCCCCTTTCCTTCCGCCCTCCCACTGGCCCTTTACCACTTAGCACCCCCATCACCTTTACATTTCACCCACTCATTGGCTCGAATAGCCAAATTGCAAAAATATGAGACGTTAAGCCCAAATATCAATCAATCACTGATTCATATGTTTCATATTTGAAATATAGAGCTTTGATTGGTTATCGCTCACTCGCCGATTGTGTTTGGAGCTTACAGGGTTGGTTTAGTCACTTTAAAGAGGGATACAACTGATATTTTCAACTATTTAAGTTCTAAATAGATTGAGTAGATTGTTTTTAGTTGTTTTAGTGATATAAAAAATAAGAAAAATAGTTTAACCCCCCAGATTTTGTCCCTCACTGTTATGAATTTGTTATTGTTGAGACAACAATATATTATTAGCAACAGCGTTGCATGGCAACCAAATTTTTATTTTTTAAGTTTAATAATTTATAAATATAGAGTATTGTCCTATACGGTATAACAGTATCCACATAGTCATATCATGTAAAATAAAAGTAGAAATAATGTTTGTTTCAAAGCTTCCTGGAAGATTATGAAACATATGAATGGTATTTAAGGTGAATCTTCCCCCCCCCCCCCCCCCTGAAAAACACTTTTGCTAAAAATTACTTGTAAATGTATATGTGCGACGCATGAAGTGTTCCCCTCCTCCCCCCCCCCCCCCCCACTACCAAAACTCCGACCGACCTCCCCTGCCCAGGGACTGCCACCTTATCGTGGTGGGCAGGTTTGCGTGCTTTGTTGATCCCGAGAGCTATGCCGGCGGAAGCGTATTCCTCTGGTAGGGCCACCCAAGCCGGACTGGTCGAGGAGGAGAAGTCAGACGAAGTGCAGTCCACACCCCAATCGCCTTTCCCCCCCACTGTCCCATTAAATATTTCTCCTCCCACTTGGCCCTGCCCTCCCTTGCTGGACTCCCGTATGACGACTCACGCGACGTACAATGGATCTGATTCGGATGTGGCTTTATTCTTCATTATCATCTTTCTCATCTTCATTATCACCCGCTCATCGTCTCGATTAGCCATCGTTGCATAAATATGAGACGTTAAGCCCCATTAATCAATCAATCAATCCGACCGACCTCCGCGCGCTTCGTTCTGATTTCAGTCGAGTCAGGCTCTTGTCAAAGCAAGGTCACGCCCGGCGAGGCACCGTTCCGCTTACTTGGTGTCATGTTTTCCTCCAATACTTGGATTGCATCTGTACGTTTGCGTTCTCAACTACTGTTGAGCGGTGCTAGGACACAAGGAGACAATATCTTTGCGCAAATTACCTGTCTAGACCCGTAAAGTAGTTACGGCTGGACTGCGACTCGAGCAAACTGGTGCGCTTTATATCCGTGTACGTATTTTACCAACCCTCGAACAGTTTTTTACGTAGGCTTGGGACTGCAAACATTTTGGGAAGATAAGGGTCGAGCGCATGATATGTACTTTATTTCTTGTAAGTGACTCTTTTCATAATTAAGTTATGGAATAGTAAAAACAGCATATACTCAAGTGCCTTTTTACCGGTACACGAAAGAATTCATTACAAAACACTGGTCACATAATTGTGTTTTAAAATTGTATACCATCATTCCTAAGATAGCAACCTATAGCATACTATATTTTCGTGTACTTGACAAATATGGTCTAGAGGTGTTATTACATGAACGTAAAGACTTTTGAAGCTATCGGTACACGTAAAAAATAAAATTGTAATTTTTTTTAAACCACTTTTTGCGGACATTATATCAATATTTATCAACCTTTATCAAAAAAACTTCCTGCCCAGGGACTGCTACCTTATCGTGGTTGGCAGTTTTGTGCGCTTTGATGATTCCTGGAGCTATGCCGGCGGAAGCGTATGCTTCTGGTAGGGCCACCCTAGCCGGACAGGTCGAGGAGGAGAAGTCAGACGAAATGCAGTCCACATCCTCCCCACTCCCGTTTCCTCCCCCTCCCCTTCCGTTTTCTTCTCCGCCCTCCTACTTGACCCTTTCCTCCAAACACCCCCCTGGTTCATCTTCATATATCACGCACTCATTGTCTCGATTAGCCTCGTTGCAAAAATATGAGACGTTAAGCCCAAATAATCAAAATCAAAAAAACTTAATTTAAAAAAGTTGAGTTACCTATACTACACCTTGAGAAACACAGTGGATGAATGAAGTCGGACCCTATTGTTCACGCTAGAAGCGGCCATGAATGATGATGGTGTTTTCCGACTTCCATAGGCCAATGTTTTCATGATTTCTGTAAACCTTCTTTTTATGGCCGCTTCTAGCGTAAACAATAGGGTTCGCTTCATTCATCGACTGTGTTTCTCAAGGCTGGGCTGAGTATAGGTACCTTCACCTTAAGAGGATATAAGAGCGAAGGATACCTCTACGTCAAAAACAGCAGTACATTTTTATTTTTTAGTTATATCTCAAAATTGAAACACAAAATCGTAAATCTGAGTAATCATAGCGCATGTGCTTTGGTAAGCCCTACAGACTGAATGTTAAACGTATCTTACATTATAATCAGTATGACTGTGATACACACAGCTTTCTGAATGCGCATGTTTTTGGGTAATTTGTAAACCAATTTCTTTTTTGATTCAAGATCATGAACGGGAGTTACAACCACATGCAGTTTGTCGCGAGACTTATCTTTGAAATGTATTTACAAGGAACTTCAAAAGATTCCTTCTTTTTTAAGGCTGCACTGTTGTTTGCAAAGTTCCGGTCACTCCGGCAATAACAATGGCCACGGACAGGGAAGATATGTGTAACTTTTACACCTAACGTAGATGCTTTGTTCAACAAATACATGAGAACGCTCTTCTTACTTATTAGTTCTTAGTTCTTGTTTTGCTCTTCACAGGCATCAGAGAAAAGAATAATCTCTGTTATCTCATCAGTTACTTCCTTGTCTAACCCTCTCATACACAAATTATGAAAAAAAAAAAACACTCACATTTAAGAATATTTATTTTTTCATATATATATTATATGTATATTTAATTATATATATATATATATATATATATATATATATATATAAATATATATATATATATATATATATATAATAATATATAATATAATTATATTATATATTTATATATATACATATATTAAAAAAAAATTAACTTCAATATTTCTGCACAAAAAATGATGGCCACAAATGTGTACAGTGTGTTGCAATGGAGTATACAAATTTTAAATAATTATTATTTTGAAATCTATTTATACTTTGAATTTTTTTCATTTTAGAGTACGAATTATAACTTAATATTAAAAATGCAAGTTTTTACAATTAAAAATGAGTTATGAGTAATTATTATGACTAATTGACAATGCATTATGACTGTTACCCTCTTGTCCCGACTGTATAGGTAAGAGAAAAACTAGAGGGAATAAATTACACGTATAACTTATTAACTGTTTATTTTACGAAGAATTAAAAAAAAATAAACACAACACAAGTCGTCTGTACCCTCCACAGATCCTTAGATCTCTCCAGATCTCTCCTCCGTAGGTCTCCAAACTCAAATACCACCCAAAAAAAAACACAAACCAAACATCTTTCAAAATACACCGCCCTCTTGATGCAAATAGTATAACTACACAGAACCCCGAGAGGGCCTGTGAGACAGCACATAGCCCCCCCCCCCCCCCCCCCCCAAAAAAATGATGGGTAATTGTGCCAAGTGCAAATATAACATCATTTTCTGAAAGGAGTGCTGTCGTAAACAATTCGACCACAAACGCCTAAATTAATCTAAAATTACCATACATAGAAACATGAACATTCTAAAATACACAAACAGCCAAGTGACCATACATATCAGACAATATAGGATGTACGTAGAAACAAAATCATACGTGACCCTATATATCATAGTTAAATATCATAGACAAAAGGACATACAAAGAAACACAATCATGGAAGGAGCATAAGCAGCTACACAAGTTGTCAAAAAGCTGCCACTTCGCGTCTCTGCGTTCCAGGTTCGAATCCTGGCGTGGGCATCGATGTCATGTGGCGTTTTTTCATCCTCATAATCACCCACTCACCGTCTCGATTAGCCTCGTTGCAAAAATATGGGACGTAAAACCCCAAATATCATCATCTTTTAAGATTAACAATGTTATAAGTGCGCACACTCTGTTTGCGTGCCACGTCATAAGGCGGTATGCGTTGGGGCCCACAACACTGGCAATTCTGTAAGGACCTTTATAAATTTAGAAACCCTTTTTAGCTTATGCTTCTGGTAGGGCCACCCTAGAAGGACTGGTCGAGGAGGAGAAGTCAGACGAAGTGCAGTCCACACGCCAAACCCTTTTCCTCCCCTTTCCCCTTTCCTCACGCGCCCTCCTACTTGCCCCTTTCCTCCAAAGAGCCCCCAATTTCATCTTCATTATCACCCACTCATCGTCTTGATTAGCCTAGTTGCAAAAATATAAGACGCTAAGCCCAAATATCAATCAATCTATCAATCAAAAACCCTTTTTAATCGTTTTGTCCAATGTTGACGATTGGTTATAGGCTTTTAGCAAAACCAGAACGCCTATCTCGAGAGACGTACACTTTTGTTTAATTTTGTGCCTCCTTTGTCGATATGTCGCTTGTAGTCTGTTTTCCCGGGCTGACCAAAAACTTTGCTTCTCGGATAAACACAAATGTCTGACCCGGTATCGATAAGGAACTCTGTGCGCGTCAACATATCGGTTACAAAAAGGCGATTTGCAGTGGGGCCATAGCCAGCCGCCATTACTGACTGCCCCGACTGTTTTCCTGGTACTTACATGGAGGCACACAGTGGCGAGCGAAGTTGCCGAAAGTAGCGTGATACCAACAAGATCCTCTGTCAGTGGTCGTGCCTGCTGGTGATGGGGCCCTGTTGCGTGACCTTGAACGCTGACGACGGCCCTGGAATCGATCGTTACTGAGCGCAGCGAGGCTGGCAGTCAGCGACTCCAGCTCTTGTGTCAACTCATTTAATCGAACATTTGCCTCGGTAGCCACAGCGGCGACCCGCGGTCCGGTAGAGTTGTCACAGATCTTGTCAGCTTACTTCGCAAGGGCTCCCAGCTCAGTTGCCGGCGATGCGGCTAATATATCCTGCATTCTTAACGGAAGGCGCCGAGCCACAATGTCCGTAGTAGCTCGTCTGGAAGTGCCGTTTCGCTAAATGCGCGTAAATGTCGTAAAATCTGTGATGGTGCTCGGTCACCGAGCTTCTCCCGCTCCAGCAATTGGCATATGGTATTACTGGGTAGTGTCCCAAGTGATGCTATTTACCTCATTTGGTTTTCTCAAAGGGAGGTTTCGATTTCTTCACTTTCTTGATATGAAAAGAGTAGATTTAATGCCAAGCCATGTATTGGCATGTTGTGTTATACTTCTACACAACATTTGCCAGTCTCGTGGGGACTTGTTAAATGATGACGATGTTTATAATGAGGATGACCTTCTAGCTGGTGACATGGAAGCTGCTCATAGAAACAGCAAGGAACTTAGAAAAGTCAAGAGTTCAAATAACTCATGCCGTACCTGTGGTGTTCTGATTCAATTATCAGGGAACCCTAGTAATAACCATTGCAAAATACAAAACAAAAGGCCCGTCTGGGCCCGGGGAAGAATAGGCCCAGAGTGACTCTGCTAGTCGTAAGAGGCAAAAAAAAGGAGACCCTGCCCCTCCCCCCCCCCCCCCCCACCCACTGTCCCACTGAAGATTTCTCCTCCCACATGGCCCTGCCCTCCCTTGCTGGACTCCCGTATGACGACTCACGCGACGTACAATGGATCTGATTCGGATGTGGCTTTATTCTTCATCATCATCTTTCTCATCTTCATTATCACCCGCTCATCGTCTCGATTGTCCATAGTTGCGAAAATATGAGACGTTAAGCCCCATTAACCATTAATCATCATCAACAAAACAAAATATCCTATATATTTGTTGCAGGAACAAAAGTACAGTAAAGCAGTAGAAACACTCTGTATAAATTTCCCTGGTGGCCTTATTTTAGTGCCTCTTTCAGCAAGTCAAACATTTCCATCGTAATTTCATCTTTTCTTTATGACGTTCTTGTCTTTTTAGTTTTGCTTCTTCCAGAAGCTCCTCCCCACTCCTTTTTTGTTCTGTGCCGCTCCTGTAACATTATGAACATTTACAATGTTATCGCCTCTATTGGCCTTTTGTCTCTCAAATATTACGCTAGTATTGTCATTGCAAAAAGCAAGGGGACGGCTATGATGATGTCAGTCAACATAGCTGCCGTAGCGGGAACAACAGTTGTCATTTAATATTCTAAAAGCTAAGTCAGTAGGCTACAGCGAAGACCGTGTAAATTATTTTGGCCTATATATTCATTTCTCACTACATTTGGGTACAGAGCTACTACGTTCTGCCTTGATTCAATATGCATGTTCGATCTAGTTTGTTTGATGGGATTTGCATAAAAGAATATTTTTTTTTCGTTGGCGTCTTAATCCTAGAGAAACAATGAATTTCTCTTCATTAAAATCATGAACTTGGTGTCCTACTCCGCCACTTCTGTATGCTACTAATGATTCTCAATAAACATTTAATAAATTACAATATTTTTTATTGCGTGAAAACAGGTGATGATGATGATGATGATGATGATGATGATGATGATGGATGGTGATGATGATGATGATGATGATGATGTTGATGATGATGATGATGGGCTGGCACATGAAGCCTTGCGGGGAACTGCGTGTGAAGGATGTCTTGGCACTGGTGCTACTGAGTTTAGCCACAGACTATCTCAGGTTTGTTGCCCATGAGGCTGTTCATATCCTTTAACAATTAGTTCAAATGGCAAATAATGATATATGCAAATAACTGTTCTTGACTATCAGGCGGAGATCAACTACTTGGACAAAAGATTCAAGTGGTGTGTGCGGTGGTAGCGTTGCGACCGGAAATTGTGACAGTGCCAATTGAATACCGACATGAATAAAACTAACATTTTCAAAGGGGATAACAAAAAAGTATGTCATTATTGAGTATGGTATCTAGGGGCATAGTTATTGTAAATGTGATAAAAGTGAGATGATGAATCACGATTAACTGCTCTGGAGTACCTACTTAGTCCATCCAATGAAAAACGCTGTTCAAGTTTGTTGAACTTAATCAAGGAACTGATCCCGTCTGGGCCCGGGGAAGAATAGGCCCAGAGTGACTCTGCTAGTCGTAAGAGGCAACAAAAGGAGACCCTGTCCCTTTCCCCCCACTGTCCCACTAAATATTTCTCCTCCCACTTGGCCCTGCCCTCCCTTGCTGGACTCCCGTATGACGACTCACGCGACGTACAATGGATCTGATTCGGATGTGGGTTTGTTCTTCATCATCATCTTCTCATCTTCATTATCACCCGCTCATCGTCTTGATTAGCCTTTGTTGCATAAATATGAGACGTTAAGCCTCATTTATCAATCATCAAACAAGGAACTGCCAGTGTGGTGCCGGACCGTTGTTACTTTTGTTGTGGTGGTCCTTGCGCTTTTTAAACACTCTTTGCAAGAGCTTCCACTTAGAATCACACTTGATTCCAGCGGCATTATAACCTAAAACAAAAAGTTTGATTATAGACTATTTGAATGCAAGAAAATTACACTACTGGTAACTAACAACATTATTATTATTATTATTATTATTATTATTATTATTATTATTATTATTATTATTATTATTATTATTATTATTATTATTATTATTATTATTATTATTATTACTTTTATTATTATTATTTGTTTATTCATCTCAGCACAGTTTATACAAACCAGAAATACGTAGGATATAATGAAATATACAAAATATCATCACAAAATAAATACAAACATAGAATCATTCATAACAAAGAAACATCACATAACAATAAACGACACTTTTTCTAAAAGTCAAAGTTGAGCCATTAAAAAGATCCAAACCTAAGTCATCTCGTCGGAACTGTAGGTTATTAAAATTTGTTTGTACTCGTGGTAGATATGAGTATTTATAAAGGTCAACTCTGGCCTTTGGCGGATAAAACAAACAGGTTCTTCTTGTCCAACGAATAGGCACATTGAAATTATTTAATCTTAAAACCTCAGAACAATCTACTCCATTCTTTAAAAGTTTGTGTAAAAACATAAAATCAGCTGCCAGTCTTCTACCAGACCGCATTTGCAAGTGTAGGTTTTCACATCTTCTTACATTATCCTTCCTGTTGTACACAAATGTGGGGTCGTCAAGGCGTGACAGCCACTTAACAAATCGCTGGTGGAGTCGCTCTAGAACATTAACCCTTGTCTTGTGATGTGGAGACCAAATAATACTAGCGTATTCCACCTGAGGCCGCACTAGACTCAGGTAAACACACCGTGTAGTATCTTTGGAAAAGATAGAGTGCATATTACGCTTATGTTGTATATACTATATATATATATATATATATATATATATATATATATATTATATATATGTAGTAGAAATAACAAAGCAATTACATACATATTTTATGATTGTTTGTAATAAAATATTTGACATTTACTTAACGAAGTCAATTATAACACATCCATAATATTTAGTGAGTATAAGGACTAATTGAGAAGAATGTGCTCCAATAATAATACTTACTTGTTATCTACAGTCAAAAAATTACCGTTACATGGTCATCAATTAAGGTAAAACAATCATCGACATATATGTTACAAAATTAATGTCATCCACAACTGAGATGCGTAATATATTTGTTACACTTACAGACCATATGCATTAATACACACACTAATTAGCATACCCATTATTATAAACATAAATTGTGTATTTTTATTGGCATAACCCTACCGACTCTACATTGTTAAGCCTACATATTAAGGATAATTTATTTAATGGCTAGCTACCCTACTCAAAATCATAATGGTGATTTGCAAAATAAGGCTGAAAATAAATCTCATTATTTACAATTCTTTTCAGAAACAGAAACCACGAAAACTTGCCAAACGAGTTGATATGTTCCAAGTTGCATGAGATAAGAACATTGCGGAAAATGACAGGAAAAGAAAGGAAAGGCTTAAAGAAAAAATTATGCATTGCTACAAAAAAGAAACGATCTCCTGGCAGCGCGGAATTATGAGAGAAAAAGGAAAAATGATTTGTTCGAGGCTTATTTAAAGGCAACCTTTAATTACAATATATCAATTATAACCTGTTAAATATTGAAATTACTTTAGCATATGATTGCTGCCATAACAAAATGTAGCTATGCTAAAACTTTATATTTAACCTAATCAATTATCAGCATAACCGTGTATGTATACCTGGCGGGCAATATCGTCCTAATGGGAATATGCGTCATTTTTTTTAGCATTTTATTAGATTAGGATTAACTCCTGAATACAAAAATATTTCATTTAGATGACATAAAATAAAGTTTCATTTATAAAAACGAGCTGAAAGTTTCACACATATTTATGGCGGGAAAAACGGGGCATACGTCACTTTCCATGTATCAGCAATCAACCAATCTTAAAATAATAAATAAAATAACTCTTATTTGGAAATTATCATATCCAAAATCATATCAAATCGAATTAATGTCTAGTACGCATAATAATTAATTTTGAAGCCCAATTACTATAAAAACATAGAATATCAGTAAATATTGGGTGTTGTTATTCATATAAAGCAGACTTGACAACGGCTCGAGTAAAAATTTTGCCAAGGTTAGCTTGTGACCTTGAAAATTTGATTGTTTCTTCTAGGAGGCGGTGGCAAAATCATTCATATAAGCAGTGTTTTTCATGGATTGTGACGTCACATACCGTTTAAGAATAATAGTGCGAGAAACAGATAATCAAAATCTTTAAACATTTATAAAACTATAAAGAGTTTATTTTAAAACTTTTAAATTAGGTTTCTGATGTTTTTAGATGAATAACAATATATTCCACGTACTTTCAGAGCTGTAGAAAATTCATGCTTCTTCCCTATTCATTTATGTTAATGTTATCTTCATTTACTGGAGTAACTTCTTCCGTAACATCATCCTTCAATTTCAATTCCATCCAATTTTGCAATATTGTGTAGCACACAGCAAGCTCTGATAGACAAATCCTTCCATGACCTGTCAATTCTAAGTGATATAGCTGACGAAATTTCCTTTGTTTTAAAACCCCAAATGTGTGCTCGATGTGTGCCCTACTCGAGCTGAGCTTACGATTGTAATTAGTCTGCTCTCGAGTTAGATGTCTGTTTGTGCCGGGATGCTCACTCCGAGATGTTTTTAGTGGACTGTATATAATTTGAGCTTCGAACTTACCCCAAGTTGTGAAGTAGGCGTGCGAGGGCAAAGCGTTGTTAATTGCGACGGGGGAAAGTGGCCGTCGTAAGATAGAAATAGCAGACAGAAACTCGAGTTTGGAAGAGAAAAGTAGGATGTATGAAAAATACCTGGAAGGTGATAGAACCCAGGACAGCAGGCGAAGAAGCACGCGTTGCAGTCCGGGAGAGAGGGAGAGAGAGAGAGAGATTGATTGATTGATTGATTGATGTTTTATTTCAACTGGCAAGATTAAGACCATATGGTCTTTTCTTACATCTAACCAGCGTTTTCACACAATACAATACATGCAATGATACAATTTTGTTAATTTTGTCAATGTCAATTTTGTCAATTTTGTTAAAAAGAACTACAATTTACTCGAAAAATAATTAATAAATTCACGTTAGCGTGAACTCTAAAATAATGGTAAGTTGCTACAAATCTATTTCAAATATAAGAATAAGGAGTAAAATAGTACTTAAATACTAACTAGAATAATGCATAATAATAATGGTTAAAATTAAAAAGAATAATAATCATAATTCTACGGTGAAAACCCCCGAGCTTTGATTATAATAAAAAATAAAAATAAGTAGGCCTATTACAGTAATTGTTTAATAGTAAATTTAAAAGCAAATGAGTTTGTTAAGCCTCTGACTTTGCTAGGGACACGGTTCCATTCTCGGGCAGCGGCCACTGTGAAAGAATTATCATATATTGCAGTTCTGTGGATAGGGAGGACAAGTTGGTTTGAAGAGTGGCCACGTGTGTCTCGAGCATGGTGAGTCGCTAGGTACTGGAAACGAGAGAAAAGATAGTTTGGGGTTGAAGAGTGAAGTATTTTATGCAGAAGGGAAAGCGAGTGGAGATTGCGTCGCTCTTTAAGGCGGGGCCACGAGAGTTTTGAAAATGATTCTGATACATGATCTGCGAATTTAAGATTGCATATGTACCTGACACAAGCGTTTTGCGCCCTTTGCAACCTCTTGGTCAGTTCAGGTCCTGCATCGTTGTACACAACGTCACAATAATCAAAATGCGGGAACACGAGTGCTTCAACAAGCGTCTTTTTAAGTTTGGACGGAAATGTATATTTGAAAGGGCACCGAAAACCTTTTGGCACATCGATAGTATGTGCGCTGACCAAGACATGTGCTCATCTACTATAATTCCTAGATTTTTTACTGTAGAGGTAAATTGAATAGTGGTGCCGTTCAGTTGTATAGGGGAAAGAGTGGAGTCTGTAGTTTTGGCAAGAAGTTTTGGATAACCTATTAGGATAGCTTGAGTTTTATTTGCATTTAGAATAAGACCGTGTTTTATTGAACAGATTATAATGGCATTTAAGTCCTCGTTTATTAGTCTAATTGCGTCGTTTAGTCTGTCTGGTGTCGAGTGCAGATAAAGCTGTAAATCGTCAGCATAGATATGGTATTTACAATGTGATAATATAAGAGAAATATCATTTATGTAGAGAGAGAAAAGAATCGGGCCCAGAACCGAACCTTGGGGAACTCCACAGTCCACTGCACGCCAAGAGGAGGTGGAAGTACCGTCTCCTAGCACGCACTGATGACGGCCGCGAAGATAAGACTCCATCCAGAGTAGAGTACTATCGGAGAAATTAAGTTTTTTAAGTTTCGATTGGAGAATATCTATATCTACGGAATCAAAAGCTTTACTAAAATCTAAGAGAAGTAGAATAGTTGCTTTTCGCTTATCTATGGCTTTTCGGGCGTCGTCTGTAACTTGAAGGAGCGCAGTATTAGTACTGTGGCCTTGTCGGAAACCTGATTGATAAGCATTGAATAGGTTGAATTTGTTACAGTAGTTAGTTATCTGTTTGTGAACAACGTATTCAAGTACTTTCGATACAGTAGGCAAGATGCTAATCGGGCGGTAGTCTTTCTCTTCCAGTGGTGTTGGTTTCTTTGGTAAAGGGCGAACTAAGGCTTGTTTCCATGTAGCGGGATACTCTGAATAGAGCAAGGAGTAATTTATTATATGAGTGAGTGCTTCTAGCGCGAAAGGAATAATTAATTTTATCATGTCAATCCCAATATCATCGTGCCCTTTGGCCTTTGTCTTAATCTTACGTATAGCGTCTAGTACTTGCGATGGTGACACGGTTGAAAAAGAATTGTTCCCTATTTGGAGACGGATGGCTGCAGTTTTCAGAAATGAATTGTTGTTTTATTTCTGCATTTACTGTTGAAGGAGTGTTAGTAAAGTATTCATTAAGTCGGTCAAGGGGTAATGATATATTATTTTCGGGTTTTGATTTGGCGATTCCAAACGCTCGCACAGATTTCCACATTGTTCCCGGTGAAGTGTTAGGTTTAATTAACGTATACGCGTGTCTTATTTTCGAGTTTCTGATCGTTTGGGTTGTTTTGTTCCGTAGTAATTTAAAGTCATTGAACGTTTCGGCCGTGGGGTTTCGCTTGTAGTGCCTGTGGGCTGCGTCTCTCTGCGCCATGAGTGCTCGAATATCATCGGTCAACCAGGGTGCGGGTGGCTTTGTTACTCGGGATGTACGTTTAGGAGCATACCTATCATATAGTTCGATCACTTGAGAATTAAACAGCGCAAGCATGTCATCAGCATTGTTTTGAGATGCAATATTATGCCATGGTGTATTTGATGCATCCCCAAGCAATTTTTCTTTGTTCATGATTTTACAATCCCTGTAAGTGATGTATTTTGCAGGAGGTTTTTGGCTTTTTAAATTATATGACAGGTATAATATGTCGTGTCCTGATAGTCCGGGGGCTGATGTTTGTCCGTGGTTAAGTACTTTGTCCGGGTTATTAGTCAATATTAGGTCAATTAAGGTGTGTGACGTACTCGTGTGATGCGTGGGAGAAAGAGGTATGATTGTCATATTACACGCCTGAAATGTTGTTTTTAGTTGATTAGTTTCAAAACTGTTTTTGTCCAGGAGATTGGTATTGAAATCACCCATGATAATAGTGTGCGGGTAATCGGGCAGTAGTTTTAAGAGCTGAGCCTCAACGTCACAAAGATATCCAGCTTTTGGAGGTTTATATACAACACAAACTAAACATTTAACGCCCTTCACTAATATATCAATAAACATATATTCCGGTTTTGCGGCAGTATTTGTTAGGCGAGTGGCACACGACTTAAGGTTTGAGGTTTGAACGAATGTACGCTGCAACTCCACCACCCCCTTTTCCAGTTCTGTCAGTTCTCAGAAGAGAATAACCATTCATAAGAACGTTGTAAGAGGAGTGCGAAGATTTTAGCCAAGACTCTGAGACAAGAATAACGTCGAAGCTAAGGGTTGAGAATATAGCTTTAAACTCGTCCATACGGTCAGCTGCCACAAGGCTTTGAGCGTTCACGTGGGCCACCTGCAAAGATCTAGGATGGAGGGAGAGAAAGCTACGCAGTAGTTCTGATGTGTTTGGTGCATCGACAGTTTGTGGGGAAAGAGGGGAGGGGTGAGTGGCCAGCCAGCCGAGAGAGAGAGAGAGAGAGAGAGAGAGAGAGAGAGAGAGAGAGAGAGAGATAGATAGATAGATAATGGTCTTTATTGAAGGCGGGATTAAGGCCAGCTAGGCCTTATCTTCCATCCAACCTTTTAGCAAATAATACATTTTGATACAGACAATAAACAATAGACAATAGTTCGCGCAGTTTGTGGGGAAAGAGGGGAGGGGGGAGTGGCCAGCCAGCCGAGAGAGAGAGAGAGAGAGAGAGATAGAGAGAGAGAGAGATAGATAATGGTCTTTATTGAAGGCGGGATTAAGGCCAGCTAGGCCTTATCTTCCATCCAACCTTTTAGCAAATAATACATTTTGATACAGACAATAAACAATAGACAATAGTACAATAATATTAATAATATAAGGATTAGTGTATGAACATTAAACTATTCAATACATATACCAAAATACAAACTCATAATGAAAAACAAAAAATTAATTGCAATTAAGGTTAACCATTCATTCGGAAACTGGGTTATAGTTTAATTTAAAGTTAGCGTTAACATTATTGAATATAATAATAACGCAGTAATTATTTAATCAGTGTCTACGATCATTCATACATAGCAATTTAACAAAAGAAACAAACAAACAAACAAAAAAAAGCAGGAAAACAGGAAACAGGCTTATCATTCATGCACACCCCATTCATACGGCAACAAGAAAGTTTTACGAAATTTTAGACAATAATATATATATAGCTATTTGGTGGATTTGGTTTTTACGTTATTATAGCTATATTTCGGCCTTGTGATGACATTGCTAGATTGTGAGTTTTACTCTTGAAAATGTAAAAATTATTGATGTGCACATCCCTGATCTCTGAAGGAAGGGCATTCCAAGTTCTAATGGCGTTGATTGTAAATGAGTTGTCAAGTAAAGTTGTCCTGTGTAATGGAAAAGTAAGTTGTGTGCCTGATCTCGACCTTGTGTTAAAGAGATGGATTGTGTGGATGTATTGAAAATTGTCAGTAAGGTATGCGGGTAAAGAAGTGGATAGTATTCGGTGAACCATACAGACTGAGTGAAGGTTACGTCTTTCGTTCAGACGGAGCCATGAAAGATGTTTGAAACCAGGGGTGATATGATCGGATTTCTTGATTCCTAAAATAAAACGTATACATGAATTTTGAGCCCTCTGTAGGCGGATTGCCAAGTCTTCGGTCAAGTCATTATAAACAACGTCACAGTAGTCAAAATGTGGGAGTTTTGACCTTATCGTGGTGGGCAGGTTTGCGTGCTTTGTTGATCCCGAGAGCTTTGCCGGCGGAAGCGTATGCTTCTGGTAGGGCCACCCAAGCCGGACTGGTCGAGGAGGAAAAGTCAGACGAAGTGCAGTCCACATCCCAATCCCCTTTCCCCCCCACTGTCCCATTGAATATTTCTCCTCCCACTTGGCCCTGCCCTCCCTTGCTGGACTCCCGTATGACGACTCACGCGACGTACAATGGATCTGATTAGGATTTGGCTTTATTCTTCATTATCATCTTTTTCATCTTCATTATCACCCGCTCATCGTCTCGATTAGCCCTCGTTGCATAAATATGAGACGTTAAGCCCCATTAATCAATCAATCAATCTCAAAATGTGGGAGTATGAGGCATTGGACAAGCATTGTCTTCAGTTTGGTAGGTAAAAAGTTTTTAAGTCTGTTAAGTGAGTGTAATGCTGCGTAAGTCTTTTGGCACACGTGTTGAATGTGGTCTGACCAAGAGAGGTTGTCCGTCATATAGAGTCCCAAGTTTTTAACAGTTTTTTGTAAGGGTATGACGACGCCATTTAAAGTGACGCGTTGCAGTGGTGTATAATCTAGTTTTTTAAGTAGTTTGTGATAGCCGAAGATAATTGTATGTGATTTATTTGGATTTATACTCAAAAAATTCTCAGCGGCCCAGTTTGAAAGACCCTTTAAGTCCTCGTTCATCAAGAATATTGCATGGTTAATTGATGAAGGCGAGGCGCGTAGATAGATTTGCAGGTCGTCGGCATATAAGTGATAACTGCAATGGGTAAGAGAAGATGAAATGTCATTTATATAAATAGAAAATAATAAGGGCCCAAGTACACTGCCTTGCGGTACCCCAGCATTTACCGCCAGCCACGATGATTGGTTGTCACCTGATATTGTGCTTTGCTGTCTACCACGGAGATAAGAATTCATCCACTCAAGTGTTGAGTCAGAAAAATGCATATATTTAAGTTTACTGAGTAATATGTCAAAGTCAACGTTGTCAAATGCTTTGCTAAAATCGAGTAGTGTCAAAAGTGTGAGTTGTCGGTTGTCCATGTTTGTCCTAATGTCATCTGTAACTTTAATTAATGCTGTGCATGTGCTATGATTAGTTCTGAAACCGGATTGATGCTTATCTAATAAGTCATTATCTTTCAGATATTGAGACATTTGTTTATGAACGATGAATTCTAGAGCTTTTGAAAGAGCGGGAAGAATGCTTATGGGTCGATAATCGCTGGCTGAGTCTGGCTTAGTATTTTTTGGTAGAGGGCGAACAAGTGAATGCTTCCACGTGGTTGGATATTGTTGAGTTGTCAAAGAGAAGTTGAAAAGGTAAGTTATTGGCTCGATTAGAATAGGCGAAAGTTGTATCATGTGTTGAATGAGCTTTATCGAGATAAGGTCAACTCCTTGAGCACTCGTTTTTATTCGTCTGATCGCGTGAAGGGTGCACTTTGGTGTTACATGAGAAAAATAAAATTTGCCGTGGGTAGGTTGGATATAGTTAGCTTTTAGATGTTCCAAATTTGTGTTTTTGTGTGTGGGGTTTGCATTTTGAGAAAGCGTTGTAAAGTGAGTGTTTAGGGTGTCAATCAATCATCTGTTTTTTGTTTTCCTATACCCATTTGCGTGAGGTGTTGCCACATTTTTCGTGCTGGTATTTTTGGATCTAGTAAATTATAAGTATGTCGTCTTTTTTCTGTCCGTATAATTTGGTTTGTTTTGTTTCGAAGTCCTCTGTATTTTTCTTTATTTTCATTAGTAGGGTTTGTTTTATATTGATTGAACGCCCCATCTCTCCTGGCCATGATATCTTTTATTTGAACTGTCATCCACGGAGAGGGCGGTTTAGTCACTCTCACCGTTCTCAAGGGTGCATGTTTGTCGTATAGGTCTAACACTAGACGGTTAAATTCGGATAGTTTGTCATCAAGTGTCGGGAGATTTTCGAGGTTGGACCACGGTAGCGAAATAGAATCTATCTTAAATTGTGCTGGATCAATTAATTTAATGTTGCGTCTAGTAATTAATTTTTGTTTTTGCTTCGGTACGCGGATCGAGTATTGGAGGTAAATTAGGTCGTGCGCAGAGATTCCTGGTACAGACAGCTGACCGTGATTTAGGACTCTAGCAACATTTGATGTCATCATCAAGTCAATCCAGGTGTGCGATGAACTAGTGTGATGGGTGGGCTGTAATGGAAGTACTGCTAAGTTGCAGGATTCAAAAATAGTATTAAGTTGCTTTGTGTCCGTGTGATTAGTTGATAATAAATTAGTGTTTAAATCGCCCATGACTATAATATGTTCATAGTGTGGAATGTAGGTTAAAAGAGAAGTTTCGAATTCAGTTAGAAAGCCAATTTTGGGGGGTCGGTAGACGACCGCTAGGAGAACTGACTGATTAGAGATTTTAATTTCGAATAAAATGTACTCTGGCCTAGAGGAATACGCACTTGGAGATTTACATAAAACTTTACTTTTTAGGTCCTTGCGAATATACGCGCACACACCACCCCCTCGGCGTTTAGTCCGATCATTTCTAACAAGACGGTATCCGTATATTTCTACTAAACTCGAGTTTAATGATGGTTTCAACCACGACTCACTGATGAGAATGACGTGTACTTTATTTTCGTCAAAAATGGTTTGAAGTTCAAGGCAATGAGACATGACAGATGAGGCATTTAGGTGAACGACCTGTAGCGCGTGAGGATGTCCGATGAGTTCGTTCTTTAGAATATCCGCAGTTGAGGGATGGTTCGTCGGAGAGAGGGGGGCTGAGAGACAGGAGTCATTGAAAACATCTGGGAGTGCTGAGAGGGCTGTCGTAAAGTCGGTCAGGGTCGGTGTGGTGGGGGTTCTACTTGGAATGCCCATGTTTGCCAATTTAGCTTTTTGAGCCATTTATGCAGAATAACACTAGACATAATTTTAGGGGATGCACAAAAACAATAACGATATCATTTACAAGGTAATGAAAGTTTTCAAACTCACCATATAAACTGTAGTATTCTTTCTTGTTTACACTCACATACACACAATCACGCATAAGCCACACGATTAAGAGTAACACTGTTAAAATATAAATAAACACAAAAACTAACACTAACACTAAAATACAAATTAATGACAACACATGAACTCTTTCGTCCATGACGTGGAAACTTCCGTGTATCCAAATGGGGATCTTTTGAAAACATTGCCAACATGCGGATGTTTAGGCAGGGGGCAGATAGTTTTTAAGTTGTGCCATATCGCGTTCACAGCTGACGTATGCTCGGCGATAGTTTGGGCCCAGAACAATAATTTGACCATCCTGGGTCCATACATTGCGAATTCCGACGATGCCCTTCACTTCGCTGAGCAGTTTTGCTCGAACTCGCGTGAGCGACTCCGTCAGCAAGAAGCCGGTCTTCGCGAGGTGCCGTTTCCGCCCCCACATTTCAGCCCTGACGTAATATCGGACCAATTTGATAATGATTGGCCTCGGGCGGCCCGCCGCAACCACCTGCGCAGTGTTGTGTCTGGCAGGCCCGAGGCGATGACATCGGTCGAGGTCCTCCACACGTAGCTGGACGTTCAGTTTGCTGTGCGCAAACCGTAGGACCGTGTCTACAATGTCCTCGCCAGGGGCCTCCGGCACGCCGTGAACCAAGATACAGTTTCGCCGACTATACTGCTCGGCGGCGTCGATCATGTCCTTCTGTTCCACTGTCACGTCCCTTATGTCCTCGATATCCATGCGCAAGGCGTCCAGATCTTTGGCGACCCCTTCCTTCACAGCGGCGATCTGGGTCTCCAACTTGGTCTGAAGTTCGCGGATAGCGGCGGAGACGTGGGTATCGGTAACGTGTGAGAGGCCGGCACCTTCCTTCTTTCATTGACTTCTTGAATATCTCGTGCATTTGCGCCAGTTGTGCAGTGGTTGAGGCTTGCAGTTCGTCTAGGCGCTTCGTTATGGCTCCGTCCGATGAAATGCAGTACGCAGACAACTCCTTCACGTTTTTGGGGGCTTTTAGGGTTGCAGGATCGGTACTCGTCGCGCTGGCAGAAGACATCTTGACGCGCGTGAAAAAAGCTCCAGCTCCAAAATGAGATCGGTCAAGTAGTTCGATAATTTGTAACATTTACGTCTGTTTGTGGACCAATAATTGGTTTCGCTACTTGTTTTATTAGTTTTCGCGGGTCTTGGAAGTACTGGTAGTTTAGAAAACTGGTGATAGGTGGCAGCACATCTGTTGTTCGTGTGTTTTTTTTGGAGGTGGAGAGTTTTTGAAGTAAAAAACTGGTAGTTTAGGAAACTGGTGGTAGGTGGCAGCACATCTGTTGTTCGTGTGTTTTATGGAGGTGGAGAGTTTTTGAACTAAAAGCACACACGCGCCATCTTAACAATGTTTGCACACGACAGGTAACGTAAAATATGGTAAATATAGTAATTATCGAGGCTGAAACTAACACAATCCAAAACAAACGCAATGCGGCAGATGGATAAATATGTACGGCACAACTTGATTATATGGAAAATGGTGATTTGATGTGATGATAGGCCGATATTTAGAGTTTCCCCGGACATACAAAATACACGCTGCTACTCACTTGCCGCCATGAGACCACCACCAGAGAGAGAGAGAGAGAGAGAGAGAGAGAGAGAGAGAGGAGAGAGAGAGAGAGAGAGAGAGAGAGAGAGAGAGAGAGAGAGAGAGAGAGAGAGAGAGAGAGAGAGAGAGAGAGAGAGAGAGAGAGAGAGAGAGAGAGAGAGAGAGAGAGAGAGAGAGAGAGAGAGAGAGAGAGAGAGAGAGAGAGAGAGAGAGAGAGGGAGAGGAGGGAGAGGGAGAGCGGAGAGCGGAGAGCGGAGAGCGGAGAGCGGAGAGCGGAGAGCGGAGGACGGAGAGAACAATACTGACGAGATAAGAGATAGTGCATGTGCTCGGAAAACAGGAAAACTGTGGGAAATGATAAGAAAAATAAGATACTAAGAACTATTAGCCGGAAATCGAAACATATGAAATAAAGACAGGTATACCAACACTACGAAAATACAAAACCCCAGCGTCGAATAAACGGCGCGAACAATGTCCATTGTCCCGATATGGGGTAAGAAGAGAATTGAGGCAAGAATAAGAACTATCCCAATTATGAATGAAGCTAAACAAAATAGATATACATGTATTAATATTTGTAAGTTAGATGAACCAAATTTACCATGTAAACCTACTTTATTGCTTAGTTTTCATGAAGTACCCTCCCAATCAGTCAGGGTACTCTACATGGCGTACGTATCTATTCCAAATGACTTCTTTTTTGACATACTTTTACACTCATTCCGGTACCTACTTACCATCATCACAATAATCTCTAAGATGTTCAAACAACGTTGAATTTCTCAACACTCGTGCATCGTGCACTGAGCCGGCAAATCCTAAAAAAAGTCAACACATTTCTTCTTTTCATTACAAACACCTTGAAGTACAATTGTATGAACCCCTTTTCTGTTGACATAATCATCTGGGGAATCTGATGGCTTTTCGATCTGAATATGGGTGCCATCGATAGACCCCGCAGTGTAAAAATGCTATTTAATCATATGTATTGTGTAATGCAATGTTAACTATAAAAATATGATAGGCCTACCTACATTGTAAGCAGTGGTTGGTGTGTGCCCATCACTATTTATTATAACGCAAATATTTGAATTAGACCCAAGTGTTATGTTACTTCTATGCCAATGTCATTGTTTATTGATGTTTGTGTTAATGTTTAGCCTATTATTGATATTTACATTGCTCATTCTGATGAGCAATGCATTTCTAATTCTTTCACCTGCCTCTGCTTTGGTATCTTACAAAATTTGCCAAAATGCCCAATGCCGTTGCAGTTGTAGCATTTCTGCCCATAAGCCTTTCAAGCACGTGGCTTATGTCTGCTACCGCAGCGCTTACAGTCGAATTCCTCAGCTTTCTTCTTGTTAGGCCTCTGGTCACGTTCTGTTTTCTTAACAGTGATTTTATTTACCTCTTGTTGGCATTGGTTCTTTTGGAATAGTTTGATTTGCATGCGGCTTACCTCGTTGGCTCGGCACAAGCCAATTGCTTTTTCTAGGCCTATGTCATCATCCTCTAGAAGTCGCCCTTGCATCTTCTTATCACAGATTCCAAATATGATCCGGTCACGGATTAAACTATCCAGTTGATCACCAAAATTGCATGTAGAAGCCCTCGTCCTGAGCTCTGTTAAAAAGCTGTCGAAAGACTCATTTTCTTGCTTTACTACGTTTGGAAAGTTGAACCTTTCTACAACAATCTTCTTTCTTGGGAGGCAGTACTCCTCAAACTTGCCTAATACTACATCGAACTGTTTAGCGAAATCTGTCCTAGCATAGCATTTAGCATTTAACATACAGTAGTACCAACCTACTTACTAGTTACATACTAAAAGTTCCTAGATATGTGACATACTTCATCAACAACAAACAGGATCCACCTTACCCGTCTGGGCGCGGGGAAGAATAGGCCCAGAGTGACACTGCTAGTCGTAAGAGGCGACGAAAGAAAACTTGTCTCGGCCCGGGGTAGAATAGGCCCAGAGTGACTCTGCTAGTCGTAAGAGGCGACGAAAAGAGACCCTGACGTCTTACCCCCCCACTGTCCCACTGAAGATTTCTCCTCCCACATGGCCGTGCCCTCCCTTGCTGGACTCCCCAACGACTCCCGCGATATAGATGGACCTGATTCGGAAGACGTCATATGACCTAAGCTGTCGAGTACGTCGTTAAACACTACCAATCAATCATCCACTGTCCCACTGAATATTTCTCCTCCCACTTGGCCCTGCCCACCCTTGTTGGACTCCCATATGACTACCCACGCGACGTAAAATGGATCTGATTTGGATGTGGCTTTATTCTTCATCATCATCTTCTCATCTTCATTATCACCCGCTCATCGTCTCGATTAGCCATTGTTGCACAAATATGAGACGTTAAGCCCCATCAATCAATCATCAACAAACAGGAACTCAGCCTCAGTGGCAGACAGCAGGTCAGCTAGGCCTATCTGCGTAGGCGTGGTGTTTCTGAGCTTGCGTCAGGTCGATCAGTAACTGCTGATGATAAAAACTCACCATCAGTGAATATGTTGGGGTTAAAGGAATAATTGCCACATACTTTGAAGCCGGAAGATATGTTGCACGGCCGTATGGCACTCGGCAATGCTATCTTAACAATGCCAGGTATGTCGTAGATGGACATTGTTTTACCAGGGGATTTTTCCGCATCCAAGTATCCGAAACACGATTTATAGCTTTTTTAAAGGGGTTGTATACAGTGCGGTCCAAGGGTTGTAATTTATGGGAAGGGTGGGGAAGGAATGATGTCAAATAAACGCTCAAAAGATGGATGTTGTGATTTCATTTCATGGCGTAGGCCTACGCAACAACTGAGCGAGCGCGGGGCTGAGCCACTCCCGGCCGGCGGGCGACGGGGCAACAGATGCCGCCAGCGCGCTACACTCGATTCCCCGCGGCCGAACAGCTGCTTGGCCCCGCCCACTCGCGTAACATTCGAGTTTATGTCCCCGTCACCCCAGCTTCCTTCCACACGAACTTTGTGGCATCATGTTGCACTTCAGATTGTTACAGTCTATTTATTTGATAATAAGTCATTAAACAAGGCGTTCACATTACATGTTTTCTATTGATTGTGATGACAGTACACCCTTTTTTTTTTTTTTTTTTCTTTACAACGAAATATTCTATGTAATGAAATTTTGTTGTGGTCCTCGGGAGTTCGTTATAAAGAAGTTTTACTGTATGTGATTTTATTACCGTGCAAACATATTTTTGAAACGCATTTACGTAAAAAACGTAATATTGAGGAAACGTATTAAAGAAATAAATTATGCAAAAATGCCATAAGGCTTCGCCGGGACCTCATAAAAAAACGCAGAAACTTAAAGTACGCGGGAACAGTCCGCCGATCACTTTACACTAGACTAAACTTATAGTACGCGGGAACAGTTCGCCGATCACTTTACACTAGACTTAAACTTATAGTTTCACGGGAACAGTCCGCCGATCACTTTTCACTAGACTAAACTTATAGTTTCACGGGAACAGTCCGCCGATCACTTAACACTAGACTAGACTTATAGTTTCAAGGGAACAGTCCGCCGATCACTTTACACTAGACTAAACTTATAGTACGCGGAAACAGTCCGCCGATCACTTAACACTAGACTAAACTTATAGTTTCACGGGAACACTCCGCCGATCACTTTACACTAGACTAAACTTATAGTTTCACGGGAACAGTCCGCCGATCACTTTTCACTAGACTAAACTTATAGTACGCGGAAACAGTTCGCCGATCACTTTTCACTAGACAAACTTATAGTTTCACGGGAACAGTCCGCTGATCACTTAACACTAGACTAAACTTATAGTTTGCGGAAACAGTTCGCCGATCACTTTTCACTAGACTTAAACTTATAGTTTCACGGGAACAGTCCGCCGATCACTTAACACTAGACTAAACTTATAGTACGCGGAAACAGTTCGCCGATCACTTTTCACTAGACTTAAACTTATAGTTTCACGGGAACAGTCCGCCGATCACTTAACACTAGACTAAACTTATAGTACGCGGGAACAGTCCGCCGATCACTTTACACTAGACTAAACTTATAGTACGCGGAAACAGTCCGCCGATCACTTAACACTAGACTAAACTTATAGTTTCACGGGAACAGTCCGCCGATCGCTTTACACGTATAACATAAATAACACACGCAACGTAACAGGAAACACTGCGCAGTCGGACAATTAGTAACACTATTACTAACACTAACTAACAGTGCAGTTCGCAGACCTACGAATTAGCTGTGTAGGCCTACTACGCGCTCGCGTCCCAACTCACACTGGCCTGTCCGTCCATCCCTACCCCCCAGTGTCCTCTTCACCGTCGCCCGAGGTTCGTACGGGGCGGGCGCGACAGAGCTAACGCAGAGACTAATTTCCCTAAGAATAAAAGAGTATTTAAATACATCTAACCTAGCAGCAGGGGAGTAGAATAACGGGTTGTTGCAAGAGCATCTGACTGGAACATACAAAGGAATTGCTCCTAGCAGATCAGGGCAATCTAGCTCACCACAAACAAGTTTTTTAAGCGTTATTACGTCGAACACTTTGCGCCTAGCGTCAAGGGTTTGCAAGTAGATGTTTTGCTCAGACTTGTGTAGTCCGCACGTTGATATATTACACGGTCCCAATAACATAGCCACTTGACAAACCTTTGCTGCGCGCGTTCAATGGCAAGAATCTTAGTGACATGGTGGGGAGACCAAACTACACTGGCATATTCAAGTACAGGTCGCACTAAACTAATATATAATCTCCAGATTACCTCATTAGAGGACTGACTATCGCAAGTGCGTTTCAGGAATCCTATAGTTTTGTAAGCTCGAAGAAGTTTTTGTTAAAAATGAGAGTGCATACTGACGGATTTCAGATTGCACACATTGTGGAAGGTCCATCATGAACACCGTGATCAACAGGGGCCCGAGGCCCGAGCCCTGTGGAACCCCCGACACTGCACTAAATTCGCTGGAGTGAGCTCCGTCAAACAACACACGCATGTTTCTTCCTGACAGGAAGCTATTAAGCCATCTCAGAGCGTCCCCATTAATGTTGAGTCGTTGGAGTTTCATGAGTAGTCGTTTGTGTGGAATGCGATCGAACGCTTTGGCCCAATCCAAGGTGACAACATCCACACGACTTCCAGGCTTTGCGTCGATCGCGAACTGCCAGTCGTCTATATCAGCGGTCAGCATCGTGACGCAAGATATTCGAGGCAGGAAGCCATGCTGATTTGCGTTGATGTTCTGGAGATGTTGCAGAAGTTGGTAATTGACCATCTTTTCTATTAGCTTTCCCACCACGGACGTAAGTGAGATGGGACGGTAGTTGCTGGTGTTGCTTCTTTCTCCACCTTTATAGATTGGTACTACGTTCGACGCCTTCCACTCCTTCGGTATTACCCCGCACGTCATGGACACGTTGAAGAGGTAACTTAGTGACGGCGATATTGCCCTGGCACATTTGTGAAATATTTTGCTTGGTATTCCGTCGGGACCCGTGGCTCCATCCGGCTTCATTCGGTTGACGGTTTGACAAACGTTCTCCGGACGTTGCGCGTTGTTGTTCAGGCGATGTGGAGGAAACATATCCGAGTCGTAGAATGGAGGGCAGGGGAAATTTCCCTTGAAAATGTTCGAGAACGCCTCGGCAATTCTTTTAGAATTAGTTTCCTCAACTCCATCTATTATGAAGTGTCGAGGATCGGCGCTGCCTGTCCTGCCATGGATGTATTTCCAAACCTGCTTTCCGGACCTCCCTCCCAGTTTCTACACATATTCGTCGTGCGCTCGCCTTAATTCAATCTTCACTTCGTTTCTTATACGTCTGTAATGTTCCCACCTCTCATCTGTAGGCGATGTCTTATATTTTTTGTATAGTCGATCTCTACGATGTAGTTGATTAACAATTTTCTTAGAGATCCAAGGTGATTTCCTCTTACTTTTTATGACAAATTGTGGGACTGCGTTGTCTACACATTTCCAGAACGTTTGTTTCCACTCGGCCCACAACGCTTCGATGTTATTAGTGTCTTGTGTGAAAACCGGCAGGTTGTGTTCGCCACCTTGTTGGGGTTGTTTGTCAATACGAGATCAATGATGGACCTGGAAGATTTTGATATTCTGGTTGCATCTTTGACCATCTGATGCGGTGTAACATCCAAGAAAGCCGACAGGAATTGGTTGGAAAGGGGTGTACGTGGAAATGCGTGCTCATTCCGTCCCCAGTCAATTTCCAGGTTAAGCAGATCTTTGGCTCTCAAGTCCTAAAACGTTTTGACCTTATGTTCTATATGGTACTTGGCAACTAGTATTGGATGTTTTAAAAATTACAAACAAGCCATGCTACATTTTTTGTATATGCTACACTTAATTGTGTACCTAATACATTTAGTTTTATAATGTAAGCCATAGCCCAAGGGTATTCAAAATAATGTCTTAAAACAAGTAGCTCGGGCCTCCATCAATCCAAATTATTCGTTTAACAGAGTCCCGCCGTATTAATTAAGTAGGGAATGGGCTTACAGAATGCTAATGCTACGCAAAACTATAGATGGTTAATGTTTGTAGACTATGACGAAATAGGTAGGACGTCTTATTTAGTCCGCACTTTACCTTCGTCAATCTTACATTTGCTGTGCAAGTATTTTAATAAAAGTCCTCTCAACCCAAAGCTTCAAACAATTATCATGTAGGTAGGCAGACAAAAGTTGTATGTTTAGTAACACATGCATTGAAAAGTTAGGCCCATCCTATCACAAAATACCACATTAATGAACATAAATTGAACTGGAAAACCTATCTCGGTCTACTGCCAAGTGTCGATAGATAGTAACTTTCTGAGCATTAAAATACCTACCTACTCATAGACCTGTATGAGCCCTAAAAGTAAGGTTATACATACGTATATGCCATACATTGTACCTGATATCCACTGGAAGCCACCACTCGCATAAAACCCAAGAGCAACCAGAAGCTGCGTATCTGCAGGACTAGCGTTGTGGCGACAGTTCTTCGAGCAGTTGTCCGAACAAAGCCCTATTGAGTGTTGTTGTAGTGTTGAAGAGCAATGTATCGCTTATGTTGTGAGCCCGTATGCGATCATATTGCATTGGCTCTTCGTCGAATCTGCCCACAGCCATAGCAGCAGCTGCTCCTGCCATCTTAAATCAATGTCAAGCGCAGATATTACGGAAAACGAATTTCTACGTACATTCGGCACGTACAGAACATCTTTCATGTGGCACGGTAGCCACTTCCCATCGACAGCGGCCTCAAGCCTGATTGTCCCTTTGCCGAGGGAATCAATTGTACTTTTGTCGCCGATTTTTACTTAAACAGGCACTGCGAAGCGTTCAAATGATGAGAACAATTGAGTTGCCTAGATTCAAACGGGGCCAAGTCCATGTTTGCTTATTTAGAGTAAAACGATAAAAACTGTAGTGCAATAGTGACTTTACTTAAATTTGTGAAATATTGAGTAAACAGTGGACAAATATTCACAAGTTAAAATAAAGTTTTTGGTACAATTCAAAAATTTCAAATTACACAGGAAAAAATTAAAATGTATCGGACATGGCCGGTTTTGACTTTCACACATGGACCTGGCCATTTTTGAACTTAATATCATTGGACTTGGACGGTTTTGCTACGAACACGATACACACATACCAAAAACGATAGGGCTTATAGGTAAAATAAATTATTGACATTGTGAGTTATTTAAATATATTTATTATATTTTACAAAATGTAGACAATATAATATTTTTACATAATTTTATTTTGTTTGTTTTCCTAGAGTAAAAGTGATCAAGAATAGTAAAAAGGGCAATAATTAAAACCCTTCCAATGACACTACTTATTACACAGCCACCAATAGTTCGTCTGGCTGCACTTCGCAGAGCTCGTTCTGATGAGGGTCTTCCTCTTCGGCGTTTAGATTTGGTCCAACTTGAGAGCAGAGCAGATCCTTGTAATATGAAAGGTGATCATGCTCCCTCCAGTTCGCCCCAAAGTGTTTGGCCAACAATGCCGCAACATCCTGAAGCTTCAGGATGTTAGGAGTTACACCAATTGGAAGATTTTTTGGTTTCATGTTACAAATTTCTTTACCCCGTTTAGTGATCCCCTTTTCATCGCAAATGTCCGTGTTGTAGTTAGGCTCACCTCGTACTAAAATCTTGCCTGTCTTCTTACCGCGAGAAATTAGTATCCTACGTGAAGGTTGGATCTTGAAGTGCATTGATCCAGAAGGCTTAAGAACGGACTGCGCTTCAGATTTCCAGTCTTGTACCACCCAGTCGGCACCTAAACGAAAGACGGTCCCGACATCACTAAACACTTCGAAGTACTCGCTTGGATTAATTATGGTGTCTTTTTTCTTCAATACTCGTTCAATCCTTCCAAATACACGATCAGGTGGAATGTACGAGTGGCCGGTTATGGGGAAAATGATTTGTACTCCCTTAACGTGTATTGGTGCCTCCTCACTTAGCCACTTACAGCACATGGCAATCATGGTACAGTTCTTATTTTGCCCTGCACATCCATCTGCTACCAAGCGAAGTGTGTTTACATCTTCCCAGTCGGAATTTTGCAAACGATGATGTACTGCAGACACAATTTCATTTGAGCCCTTATGGCTCTCATTCTCTAACCAAGCATATATGAACGTATTCTTCGATGACATTTTAGCACGAGAGCTTCCCTCTACAATGGTAAAGTTGTAAACGTACATTTGGCGACTGTAGTAGGCCGACTGATCTGGTACTTTCGGTAACACCAAGTTTTTTTCACAATCAAATGACAAAGTCTTCAGGCCATCTTTCTCTTCCCTAAGAGCATTAAAAAATGCTTTAGCCCTTAAACTGTGAATTCTTTTTGCCATCATGAGAATAGTTTTTTTATTTGGGTCCTTCTCCAGTTTCAACTTTTCTTTAAATTCAAGGCACGTTGAACATACGTCGGTTTGTGGTGCATTGAATCCAATATTAAAGTTGTTATTGAAAACGGATCTGAAAAAACTTTGTTTTACATGTAGATTAGGTGATGCATCCTTGTTGTACATACACCACATTTTACGTACGCTCAAGTCACTGCACAAATAAACGCGCTCGGTCTTACCACGACAGTAGTGAGAGTCCAGAACTTTGAAAGTTTTGATGAAATCTTTGACTGCTGTACGTTTTGGATTATTTTTTAAAGTGTGGCGATCTCCCCCTCGGCATTCTTTTGGCATTTCACCACGGTTTTGATAGCGTTTCATTACACCTTGCACACGGTGCTTTTATACGTTCAAAGCCTTTAAAAATGTATCACGGCAAACTGGAAGTGCCCCCTTTTTGTTGGCAAGCGGAATAAAATAAGATATGGTCATGTTCTTTGCCGATCTACTGCCCGATCTTTCTCGCTGACGATCAGGAGTTCTTACGGAACAATGTTTTAAAATGAATGTATCTTGGCAGATCTTTTCAGACTTCCTATAGAATCCTGCGTGGAATCTATCAACATCTGAATGCTCCAAGTTTTTGCATTGAAGAGCCTTCGTGTTATGCCCACAACTTGGGTAGGAAGGTAGTCCAGATGCTGCATATCTAAAGAGATAAATACTGTATAAGAGTCCCAATCATAAAATAAAGCCGTACATTTGAGTTTGAATTATCCCCCCCCCCCCCCTCCCCACTATCAAAAATATAGCATAACTGATTTATGGACAGCCCCACTCAAGATCTAATGGTAGGCCCATGTCACAATCCAGCAGGCTGGTTCCAGGCTAGGCCCCGGGTCTAATCCTGGTTTCAATGCTGAAAAGTTGTGTGCAAGACTAGGCCTAGACCTAGGCCCTAGCCTAGTATTGTATGCTGTGCATGCTAGGCCTATGGCTGCAGGCCTAGCCCTGAAATATGGATCCAGGCGTAGGGCCTAGGCTTACCTATAAACTCTAGGCCTAGTCTACACAACAGCCTGACCACTTCTTTATTCCCAAATGCCGCATGCAAGGCCGCCTAGGTTGGCCTTGGTCTAGACCTATACTATGCATTACAATCTTTGTAATGCTTAAAACATGTATACAGCTAAGTCAGTAGGCCATACATTGTTTGTTTTATAATGAACGGTCTCTTTGGACTGGGGCCTTCATAACATAAATCAACAGGATTCTAATTACCTTGAGACTTTTTCCCGACTACGCTTCCAAGTATCAGGATTTCGAGTTCTTTTTCGTGACCTGCCAGTACACGAAGTTTCTGTAATTGTTGAATTATTCATTGTTGCAGTACAACGACACTTGCAATTAGGCCACTACCATCAACACATGGCTAATAGAAGTATTACCAACTGCCAAAGTACGGAATACCAATATAAAAACAAAATAAAACAGCTTGTTAGATTGCCCGCGAAATATCGAATGAAGCATTTGTGACTTGGACGGAATTGAACTTCATCACGTTCTTTCGAGTTTCGTGATGCATGGACATGGCCGCTTTTGCACACAAACTTGCCATGGCCAGTTATGAAGGTAACACGGAGGAACACTTGGCCGCTTTTGAAACTCACACTGAACTTTAGGTGCCTTTAAACATGAGACATGGCTGTTTTTGAACTTAACTTTACTTCGTTGATGAAGAAGGCATGGATTTGGATTAAAATTCACTCCTAACTCATTTTCTGTATTTTTGGACTTGGCGCCGTTTGAATCTAGGCAACTCAATTCGTGTCGAGATGTCATGTGATCAGTCGCACCAGAGTCAACAACCCACGTGACACTGTCAAGCTCAGCATTCACTAATCCGCCCCAATAATAGCATCTGAAGTACTTCTTCTTTTTCTTGCCTTTTCCGGTTGTAGATCGGACAGGTTTCTTCGGTTGCTGGCTTTTACTGACGTCTTTCTCTTGAGTCTTATCTTTGGCCGCCATGAGAGCCACCAGCTCTCCCTGCTGTTCAGCTCGCTATTGCCGCCGCTTCTCGTCCGATGTCACACTTGCACCAAGTCAGTGAATGTTTGCTGGTTCTCCGACCTCGCCCACCAAGCCCGTCGAAGACTTTCATATTCATGCGGCAAAGTGTCTAGCAATTTTACCATCAAGGATGACTCTCCCGGTTTTACATTTAGCTGTTGCATTCGCAGAAGTAAACCCTCGAAATTGGCAATGTTAGTTACCATGTCCTCGGTTTGCTTCATGCTAAAACCGAAGAATTCAGCTTGGACTGTATGTGCAGCTTGTTTACTTCGTTGCTCAAAAACAGCGTGCAGCTTGATCCACATATCTCTTGCCGACTCGCAAGTTACTAGTAACGCCATCACTTTAGCTTCGAGGTTTTGACAATATTTCTGCCCATGGACTGCTACCTTATCGTGGTGGGCAGGTTTGTGCGCTTTTATGATGCCTTGAGCTATGCCGGCGGAAGCGTATGCTTCTGGTAGGGTCACCCTAGCCGGACCGGTCGAGGAGGAGAAGTCAGACGAAGGGCAGTCCACACTCCAATTCCCTTTCCTCCACTTTCCTCCAAACAGCCCCATATTTCATCTTCATATATCACCCACTCATTGTCTCAATTAGCCTCGTTGCAAAAATATGAGACCAGGTAGCAAGAAATTTCCCCTCCTCGTTACCACCACCACTCGGCACGGGTGACACTGCTCGCGAGGCGTTGGAATGCGGTAGACAGCATGACCCATTGTCCAGGTGTCATTGTTATGAACGCAATTTTTTGATGTAGTTGAAATGATACAATTTCTAATTTATTTTCAGATATATGGAATAATGACGTAATATTAATATAAACTGAATTTTGTATTTTTCTTGTGCTTGGCGAATTTCAGGTTCTTCCTCAGGTTCCTTATCTACCTCGTTTTCTTGCATTTCTAGGTACACATGATTTTCATGGGTGGTAGTAATTATTGGAATTAGTGTCGTGTACAATTGCTGTTCCTCACAAGTAACATTATAGTCAATAGGAATGTCCATAATTTTCACCAAATTCTGTAGAGGTCCATTGAACTGACAATCTAGAATAAGAATAACAAAATAAAATATGGTCGGACTACATTTCAATACTTAGTCAATAGGTCCTAAGCCAGATTGAGGAGGAACAATAAACATGCAATCATTTTTCTGTGGAGAACAACAATGAGTTCTTGAATACTCTCTCTAAGAATAAATAATAACAATGCAAACGGTTTTAAATGAGAAAATAGAACTATGCATGGCTACAACTTGGTACCTGCCTAGGGACTGCTACCTTATCGTGGTGGGCAGGTTTGTGCGCTTTGTTGATCCCGAGAGCTATGCCGGCGGAAGCGTATGCTTCTGGTAGGGCCACCCTAGCCGGACTGGTCGAGGAGGAGAAGTCAGACGAAATGCAAACCAAACCCCAATCCCTTTTTCTCCTCTTCCACCTTTCCTCACGCGCCCTCCTACTTGCCCCTTTCCTCCAAAGAACCTCCAATTTCATCTTCATTATCACCCACTTATTGTCTCGATTAGCCTCGTTGCAAAAATATGAGACGTTAAGCCCAAATAATCAAAATCCCCGCCCTCCTATTTGCCCTTTTCCCCCCCTATTTCATTTTCATAGATCACCCACTCATTGTCTAGATTAGCCTCGTTGCAAAAATATGAGACGTCAAGCCCAATAATCAATCATACAACTTGGTACCATTCTTCACTTACACAACTGCTAGGCCTAGGCCTAGGCGCTTAATAGATTGTTCATGTTATGGGACTAAACCTAGGCCTAGGACTCTACTCCCTAGAGCTTTTCCCCTTCGTACACAACGATTTACCGGCGAATAAAATGTTATATATTTTCATAACACATAACAGACCTAGGTATATCCCATTTGAAGGCTTATATTCTATAAACACAGCCTAGAGTATTCTTAAAAGTGCTACAAATGCAACGCAGGGTTAGCCTAGGCCCTAGGCTCGTAGGCTGTTTTAAACAAACTATGTTTCATCAACGAGCCATCTATAACCATAAACATTCTTACCTTTTTCCATTCGTTGCTCAGCTTCTGTTACCATTTGTTGCTTAGCTAAATGAAGCATAAGCGCACCTCTCGAAGACTTGGGGTTATCCATGACCCATTCACACTTTCACAGCACAGAAATATTAATGTGGTTAAGAGGTTATGTTTGATTATAATAAACATGTGAAGACACTGCCTTCTAAATCCACATGACCCGTCTCGGCCCGGGGTAGAATAGGCCCAGAGTGACTCTGCTAGTCGTAAGAGGCGACGAAAAAAGACCCTGGCCCTCCCCCCCCCACCCACTGAATATTTCTCTACCCACTTGGCCCTGCCCTCCCTTGCTGGACTCCCGTATTTCGACCCACGCGACGTACAATGGATCTGATTCGGATGTGGCTTTATTCTTCATCATCATCTTTCTCATCTTCATTATCACCCGCTCATCGTCTCGATTAGCCATAGTTGCATAAATATGAGACGTTAACCCCTATTAATCAATCAAATCTAAATCCACAAACAATGCTGTGAACCGGAGCAACATGCTAAGGGAATAAAACGTATCTGCAAGTTACTAAGAAAGAAAGCCGTAACTACATAGGGAAGTTGTAGACACTGCCTTCTTTGCTATTATTTGTGAGCTACTGTCTTTTTGCTTAGTAAAATCTTCAAAAAGGTAGATTCTGTATTTTTAGCAGTCGATTTGACCCACTTCGGATGCAGATACGGTTTTCTTACTGAGTCCAGACCTAAATATCATCCCAACAATATGTATAGCATTGCTAACTCAAAAAACCCAAAAATGTATTTACGGTCTTCTTTTTTAGTAGGGCAGTATAGCCCAGGACAGGTAACACACGAACAATATCACTAACACGCTATTACTACTACTTGAATGACAATAATGCACAATAATTACAAATTAAATTTGACATTTCAAAGGGAGCTGTTATTGTTGTGCATAGTTGTCATTGAAGATTTAGGCCCAGTTTTATAAAATACTAGCTTACCCGTCGCGCGTTGGTGCAATCTAAGAAGAAAGGAAATTCAAGGAAACTGGTTTTGATAACATTCCATTAACATTATGTCATTTTTATTGAAAATTATTTATTTTAATATGGAAACCTTTTCAAAGTGTTGTTTTAATTATATTTATTTATTTGAGTGCTTGTTGGTATACGATATTTTTTGTTTTTCCGTCTGGTGCGTACACAAATAAATGAGAAGGGTTCCCGACGCGTGAGCTCATACAGTTGACCATGTGAGAAGCACGGATTCTCCAAATCTAGTCCACACACTTTGCAGCGATTGTCCTTGTGCTTTGTTGATGGTCATTGCAAAAGCGAGTCGCACCGGAAACTGTAATAGTTTGAATTCAAATGGCATATCCGTTGAATCTTTGGAATACGTGGTATAGTACATCTTCCCCCTTGAATTTCCTATTCAAAATTGTAGCTTCGATGACATTGTTCATAATATTTTTCACCAAAAGTCTTGTACCGTTGCAAAGTCGTGGTGGATTGATCATAACTTCATGTGGCCTAAATTTATTTGTAACATTATAACATAAGAAATAATAATGTATTTCCATTTATCGAATGACCTCCAACTTACGGTAGGTATAAGATCAATTCTTCTTACTAGTTAATTAATTGTATGGTATTACCTCCTTCCTTAGGCATTCATTGTTTTCGGAAGAATATGTAGAAAAAGTTTTCCAACTTTGGTATGATTCCTTCCAAATATGGTTCATCCCTCTTAACTATTAGATAAACATTTTGTTTTGAGGAATAAACAAAGAAGTGGCACTTGTAAAGCCATAACACATACATGGATACTTGCACTCAGTGGCGGCTCGTAACATCCAAATTGCAGGGGGCACAACTTAATTTACCCCCCCCCCCCCCCCCCCCACCCACCCATAACTCAAAAAGTAGAATTTTACGTAAAGGAAATGTAAGAACGACACGTTACTCACCTATCGGTAGATAAAATCCATTCTTCTGTTTTTGTCTCGAGCAAACCTCTCGATTACGACGTTGTTGAAGTCGGGAATCGTACTTATAAGTTTTTTTTCAATTGTCAGCATGGCTAAGGCAGAGAGTCTTTCTTGTGCCATTGTGTTTCTTAAAAATGTTTTTACACGTTTTAAGGTAGAAAGCATCGTTCACTTTCCACTGTTGTCATTGGGATCGTGCACAATATGCGCATTAATTTCACAGTTTCTGAGAACGTAGATACTAAGTTATTTGAAAGAAAAAGTTGTAGCATAGAAATGAGTCCTTCTGCACCGTGGAAATCGGTACGGCTGTATATAACTCCCAATTCTGATTGCAGTTTGTATTTTTTAAGGAACGGATACGCTTTAAGTGTGGTCTCAAATGCGTGTGTAGGGAACGTTTTCGAGTATTCATTGAACTTATCGGGATAGAACAACTGTGATGCAATGGTGTGATCACAAAACTCGAACCTTTCTTCTATCTGGGCCGTTATTATGTCGCATACCTCCTTAGCAACCACGGTTTCCCGGTCCCCAGGGTGTTCGTTGTGTTTGTGGCGTTTAGAAATCCTACTTGGACCTGCCTCGCGATCATCGTCTCCATTGCTAGCCCTAGAGCCAATGATGTCGTCTGAATTACGGAGTTTTAATATCGCCTCTTTGAAGTTTTCGATATTCGATTTTACTTGCACGACGTCTGTTTGGCGTTTTTGTAATTGGCCAAACAGAATTTCTACGTGAGGCATGACTTTGTGAAAAAATGCCAACCAATACAAAAAATCCTCGTCGTCAAGAGCTGCAATTAAACCGAAGGCTTGATTAATTGTTGTGTGGTCATTACCGCTGTCACTAATCTCTTGTAAACATTCTCTGAGTTCATTTTTGTACAAAAACACAGTGTTTACCGTGTCGCTTTGGAAATTCCAGCGAGTTGGGACAGCCCGTGGAAGTCTTTTATGTACCACTCGATCCAAAACGTCAGTTCGTTTTGGCGATCTAGAAAAAAATGTTGGAAACGCCCCTAGGCGGGAGAAGAATTGTTTGACTTTCTTATTTCTAGAGGTACACTTTTCCATCACAAGGTTCATTTGATGCGCGTAGCAGTGGACATAGTTGGCGTTGGGGTAAACGTCCTTGACTTTCACTTGTACGCCTCCCTTTGACCCGCTCATTACTGCAGCACCGTCATAACTTTGAGCTACGAGTTTTTCAGGTGTCTTGTCAACACTTAACTTTTGTAATTCTTCTAGAATGACACAACTTAAACCATCCGCATTTGTGGCTTCAGGATTGAAAAATCCCCAAAAACGCTCCTTAATTTCCCCATTTACTTCGTATCTAAATAACAATACCATCTGAGTTTGTGTAGAACTGTCAGTTGTTTCATCGGCCTGTACGGCTATGAATGGAACATTCGTTATTTCGTCTTTTATAACGTCACGACACACAGTTAGCATGACGTCCAAAAGCTCATTTTGTATTGTTTTGGGTGGTCCTTCATTGCCTCGTTGAGAGTATAGCTGCAAAGTTAACGAGTCCCAAAAAAATACCAGGATTTTCCGAGCTTTCACTTTCGTCGTGTCCTCTCAACGCAAGTTCAAAAGCACCGCAAAATTTAATGCAGTCGATTATCTTTGAGAGAATATATCGGTTTTTGTCAACCTGCTCGTGCTGTCGCTTTATAGTTGCCCGGTAACCACTGTCTAATTGTTGGCGAATGTCAACCCGGCCCAACACAGCAAGTTCCATCTCATTGTGTAAATGTTTTTGTGACACTGCATGTTTATCAGCCTTTTCAAGAAAGTGTTTCAAATCGTTCATGCCACTCTTTGACCATATTAAATCGCTGTTGCCACCAAACAATAGACACGGAAAACAAAACGCCGCATTTTTTATTTCACATCCACATAACCACGCATATTTATCATAATAGCTAGTTAGGAATTTTCGGCAATAAGTTCTATTTTTTCCCTTCGAAGTTTGCTCCAAATTAAGATGAGGTACTGGACGTCCCAGTTTTTTAATATCTAGTTTTGTATCGTAACTAATTTGATGTTCACAACTTAGAATATGCGCCACAGAATTCATATTTACAAAAACACAACAATATTACAAACACATAATGTACAAATGCGAACACGGCAGTAACACAACTCACTCGCACGATAGCCGAATACCTACTGACATGACAATACTGTGACAACAACACACTTCGCCGGTAATTTAGTTTTTAAAACATCATAAATGACCATTTTCTAGTTACCACTCCTTGTTGTGTATCCGCTTATTGAATGAAAGCTGAGAGCCATGTCTTTCTAACCAGGTACACTTCTAAACTAAAAAAAGGAGACTTTGATTTTAAGTAACATTTTCTATCATTTGACTCCCTATTAAGTCCGTGCCGAGGTCTATGTTATCGTTCTTGGTGTTTACTCAGAAAAGGTCTTCTGCCGGCAGGGTTGGGTTTCTTTTCTCTCTCATCTTCGGTATCGGTGGTGGCTACGCGTTAGATGTGCCCCCTGCCAATGTATTTCGTCCATAAGGGTCTAGCTCCAAACAGTGCCTGGGGGTCTTCACTGTTTAAATACGAGGGCACAACGCTGTTTAGCCTGGACAGTGGACACTGCAGAATCGTAGCTGGCGCAAGCAATGAAATTACTTCTACGACCAATATTCTCCCAAATATAAACAAAGTGCACCAAAAAATGAATATATCTTGAGCGAAACTTAAATTTGAAAGTTGCCACAACAACGTATTTAAATGTGAATTTATTTATTTATTTTATTTAATAACTTATAATTAAAGATATTTCCGTGAGTCCCAGGAGGGGGGCACGTGCCCTTGTGCCCTTACGCTAGAGCCGCCACTGCTTGCACTTGGGTATAATATGTACGTTTTTTTTTTTTAGTTGGACGTTTCCATTGATGAACTCCAAATACTCGACGTAGCATTCACAATTTTCATAGTCGACAATGTTACCTGCCTTGCACGAATATGGGCATTTTATCTCCAGTAACGCTGGAAGTTAATTTTCTGATATCACAATACCATCTGGGCATGGGCTGCTAGCGAGCCACGGCTGTTTAGAATCAACACACAGTCCAACACAGACCATTTCAAGATTATTTAAAAATTCAAACTTATATCTTGCAACAATCTTCATCCGGTTTCCGTAGCTTGTCGCTGCAGAGGTGAATGATTTGTTAGAACACAAACTGTCTGCTAATTGTTCAAAATCAGCCTTTCTTGTCACAAACCGATGAGCTTTCGTGCTTGTGATTTTAAAGCGTCTTTCTTTTGCCCAAAAACCGCACTTAGATTGAGACGAAGTATTCCGGCACAGGCCATTCCACGTATCCTCGGAAAGGGACTCTGATTTTGTTTTTTTTAACGATAGTACTAGGCCTCCCTTATCTGATGATCTATATGAATGGTACATAGGTTTTAGCTCTTGTAATTGAAACAAATCATGGATTACCTCCTCGAACTTCATGTTGACTTGTTCCCTATTTCGTGCTAACTGTTCTCTTTCATCACAGCACTTCGCTTCGGCTTGCAAGATATTCCGAAATGAACAGTTAACCTCAAGCATAGCGGCTGGTGGTTTAGGAATATCCTCACTTATACTTCCAGTAAAAGAAATCTTCACTTTGGCCCCGAACAGCTCTGCAATAGTCTTTCCTTTTTTGTACTGCTCTTGTTGTAGTTGGGAAGGAATTCCCCAACTTTTGGTTTCATCTGTTTTTGACGTAGTGACGTGATGGTTTACAAAGTATTTTACGGCAGCTTTATGTTTGCAAGAGCCATTGCCTGCTTTACAGTTGCAGGATGTTGAAATGTCTGATATTTCTTTGTTAAGCTAAAATTAAAACAATTATTAGTGTAGGTGTAGGAGAAAATGCGTTATCTCAAAGCCGTGTCAGACGATCGAGAAATGTCCACGTTGATTGATGAACTTATCCTAGCAAGTCAAGTTAACGAGCTTCGATCAAAACTCGTTATATTAACACGTGATCAGTGACACACATGCGAATTTATTATCTTATGCCATTATAAACTAATATTATATTAGGACACATATTATTAGTATCTATTATTCAACTCGCGCGCGTTTCTCGGATAATCACGGCCCTCTAGATCTGCAATGACAACTTAATGCACCTTAACATAACTATCAAGGACCCTTAGATAGAGCAAATCACGGCTTTCTAGATCAAATCTAAAAATTATCTCGGCTTTCACTCTTCAAGTGCTTACCTGCCCAGCGACTGCTACCTTATCGTGGTGGGCAGGTTTGTGTGCTTTGTTGATCCCGAGAGCTATGCCGGCGGAAGCGTATGCTTCTGGTAGGGCCACCCTAGCCGGACTGGTCGAGGAGGAGAAGTCAGACGAAGTGCAGTTCACACCCCAATCCCCTTTCCTCCCCCTCCCCCTTTCAACCCCGCCCTCCTATTTGCCCCTTTCCTCCAAACAGCCCCCTATTACATCTTCATATATCACCCACTCATTGTCTCGATTAGCCTCGTTGCAAAAATATGAGACGTTAAGCCCAAATATCAATCTATCTATCTATAACAGTAGTATAATCCTGCATCAGCTAAATCTTCAGGTTTAACATTTACATTTGGAAATTGTTCAAATGAATTCAGTCTTGCGTCAAATTGTTTCATATCGGTGACATTGGGATTTTCGAGACACCATTGAGCAAGTCGAAACACGTTCTGTAATGCACACTGCATTTTTGTTTCTTTATGTTGTTCACAGTAGAAGTGTAGATGCGGCAAGTTTTTCAGACTCGGACAGCCTAAATCAGCTAAATCAATAATATGACGTTCAAGTAGATTTTGTAAATGCACATCATTTCCTTTTCCTTTAACGTAGATAGTGTTGTAGGACATGGTAGCAACAATAAGAATACTCTTCAAACTTGTATATTTCATAGTGCCACTAGCCCAAGTTAGCCCGTGATGATTATTCTCCAACCATTGTTTTATTTTTCTTGCTGCTGCGTTAATACAACTTTCTTCGTATGGTGGTTTGAAAATCCAGTGTTTGACTTTCAATGTCTCGTGGCTAATAATAGCCAATTCTTTGATGATGAATTCACTGTTGTTTGTAGTGAAGGCTTGAAAATCAATCGAGGCACTCATGATGACAAACCAAACAAGACTGAGCTAATTAGGTCACACACCATGTATTTTTAGTTATTGTAGTCCACAATAACATTCCGATGTTGATCTATTTCCAGCAGATTATCAAATTCCGCATAAATGATACAGTCCACGGCTTCAGTTAAAGATGTCTTGAATTTAACTTCTACACGTAGACTTCCAGTACGTTGTACACACCAATGATCGACACTAGCCGATAAATCAGGAGTGAGGTCAAAGGCCATAAGGCAATAGCCATGGGGGTAATCTTCTCTCGTAATACCGTTACCTTCATCTTGAAAATGTATTCCAGTGCCCGAATACAGAGTATGATAGGCTGTCATATACTGATTAATTTCAAAATTTGGTTGTAGTGGTTTTGACGGATAATGTTGACCGTCTGCATAGAGTGCAATATGATTGCAATTGAAATGTTGAAAATTAAAGGGGCTCTTTTTAAAATCACCATTCAGTGATGAATTTGTTACAAAACCAATAATTACTCGTCTCGGTAATTGACCCATGAAAAGGTTGTCCAGTGTCTTACTCTGTAGACCTGATGGTATAGTCACAGTATTCAAGTCCACACGTGTAAGTGGATATTTGGCGTGAGATTTTTCAAGGGTACGATTATGTGCAAGAAGCACAGATGAGTTGCCCTGCCCACGGACTGCTACCTTATCGTGGTGGGCAGGTATGCGTGCTTTGTTGATCCCGAGAGCTATGCCGGCGGAAGCGTATGCTTCTGGTAGCGCCACCCTAGCCGGACTGGTCGAGGAGGAGAAGTCAGACGAAGTGCAGTCCACACCCCAATCCCCTTTCCTCCACGTTCCCCTTTCCTCACGCGCCCTCCTACATGCCCATTTCCTCCAAACAGTCCCCTATTTCATCTTCATTATCACCCACTCATTGTCTCGATTAGCCTCGTTACTGCCACCTAATCGTGGTGGGCAGGTTTGCGTGCTTTGTTGATCCCGAGAGCTATGCCGGCGGAAGCGTATGCTTCTGGTAGGGCCACCCAAGCCGGACTGGTCGAGGAGGAGAAGTCAGACGAAGTGCAGTCCACACCCCAATCCCCTTCCCCCCCCCCCCCCCCCACTGTCCCATTGAATATTTCTCCTCCCACTTGACCCTGCCCTCCCTTGCTGGAATCCCGTATGACGACTCACGCGACGTACAATGGATCATATTCGGATGTGGCTTTAATCTTCCTTATCTTTCTCATCTTCATTATCTTTCTCATCTTCATTATCACCCGCTCATCGTCTCGATTAGCCATCGTTGCATAAATATGAGACGTTAAGCCCAATTAATAAATAAATAAATACAGATGAGTTGACACGAACTCTGCGTACAAGTAATTGTGCATCCATGATTTTAGATTTCACAGCTGTGCCATCTTTAGACATGAGATTAAATGCATCTTTAGTCTTGATAAACTTTATGCGCATCCCGACACCGTTCAACAAAAAACGATCTTGATTAAACAAATCATGATGTATATTCCCCATAAGCTCAACTGTAGCACTAGATTTAGTAAAAGCCATACGTTTACTCATTCCTTTATTGTCAGTAAAGTCATCCATTTTTCCCACAGTATCTTTGTAGTAAAGGCGTGTAGGTAAATGTGAATTTTTAGCTGGTGAATCATAATTCAATTAAGTTTCTATGTAAGCCCTATAGGCATATGTCTGCGATGTTGATGAAATTAGTTTTCCGTTTAGAAATATATCAACTTGACTAAAAAGTGAGTGAAGCCAATTGTTAACAGGCTCTACGTTAGCATCTTCTGCCAAATTTGATCCATCTTCTCTTGTTATTTTTGCATTTATGATTATTAGAGTTTCAGCCAAATCAATGTAGTCTTCTCCTTGACCGCTTACAACAAACTCAAGAGGTGCAGAGCCATTGATAGTATAGGCAAATAAAACCGAAATTCGGTTCGAGACGGAAATAATTATTAGAAAGGGGATTTCTTTCAAAATAGGTTCCTTGGGGTTCCCTTTACATCTCCAGAAAAATCCCCAAAAATCCCACGTGGGCAACACCCTTCAATTTTGAAAAATCCCCGCCATGTTCCAGTTTTTAAAAAAATGCCATAACTTAGGAACTGTCTGTTACAAAAAGATGTAGTTTACACCAAAATGCGTGTGGTGACGCCTACCTGCGCAAGAGAAGATTTTGATTATTTGGGCTTAACGTCTCATATTTTTGCAACGAGGCTAATCGAGACAATGAGTGGGTGATATATGAAGATGAAATAGGGGTCTGTTTGGAGGAAAGGGGCCAATAGAAGTGTGGGGTGGAAAGGGGAAGGTGGAGGAAACGGGCTTGGGGTGTGGACTGCACTTCGTATGACTGCTCATCCTCGACCTGTCTGGCTAGGGTGGCCCTACCAGAAGCATACGCTTCCGCCGGCATAGCTCCAGGAATCATTATTTATTTATTTATTTATTTATTTAGGGTTTCTTTCAAGCATATCGTTACATAGGATTGGTTAAATAATACATCGAATGCTTAATGCCCTAAAGCACGCAAACCTGCCCACCACGATAAGGTAGCAGTCCATGGGCAGGCGCAAGAGAAGAGAATAAGTATATCACCGCGGTGTGTTTTATTAGTGGCCAATGGAAGATTCAGCTTGTTCCATTGTTTCACGTGTTATTGGTAAGATATGTCATTGCACACCAACAATCATTGCGATTTTTTCCCTGCAAACATGAGTTCTTCATTGAAAACGAAAAATTTTGACACCAAAAGCACCTCTATAGGACTATTTATTCCAAACTTATGGCATTATTTTGAAAACTGCAAGATGGCGGCAATTTTTTCAAAAATTAAGGGTGTTGCCCACGTTGGATTTTTTGGGATTTTTCTGGAATGATTAAGGGGGCCGCAAGGAACCAATTGCAAAAGAAATCCCCTTTCTAATAATTATTTCCGTCTCGAACCATGAGGTGCAGAGTCATTGAGTGCAGCAATTGGTTCATAGTAAACCCACTCACCACGTTCAATACTTGTTTGTGTTACGGGCAAACCAAACAAATCAAGTTCTGACTTGACTGAATCACAGGAATGCGAGTGTAGAAACGACATGATTAAGAGAATATGTCTTTAATATCTTGATTTTTCCTAGACAGCTTCTTCTTTTTTGTGGTCCTCTTGCGATGAGTGCTGGCAAGTGAATGAGGTAGACGTCGCTTTTTCTTTCTTTTAAGACCAGCGCCAGCCATGCGATCTAATTTTTCAGTAGCTTTTCGTTTCAAGTTGGCACCTGCTTCACCAAGTCTTGATTTAAATGATTCCTTAGCGTTTTTATTTTGCGCGATATCTCCGAGGAAGCTTGCACCCGTTGTTAACGCTTGATGCCCTAAGGCTCTTGCTCCGCTTTTAAATATCGGTAATGCAGCCCTAAAGAGACCACCTAGGAAACTTCCAATACCATGACCCTTTTGATAATTTGAACCTTTATAAACACTAATGCCACTTCCCGCTTGGTCAGAATAATATTTTATGTAATCATCCAACTTATTTGGGGGCATTGTATTTTATTTTATTTTGTACGTATTAAATGTTTTCACGACGACGAAAGTGTAGTATCACCGCTGAGATCCCAGATTGAAATGGCATTGAAACACCAGTGCTGCTCCTTAAATCTATTTCAATTGTGTTGAATTCACGTTTGGGAACTGGTACGTAGTGCAACGTAAAAAAACCTTTGGATATATCTTCCCCAAAATCGTGCTTCGTGTGTTGTGTGTTCACCATTCGTAGCAAAGACGCAACAGTGTCACCTACAACTTGAGGTTCAATAATATCACAGTAAACAAATATATGATGCGGTGTACCTCCGCCCACATTAATAGCGTACTTTGAAATAGGATCGTGTCCTGCATCAGTACCTGGTTCATATCCCAGCTGACTTGCGAGCTCTGGACTAAAATGTATATGAGTACCTGTACTCTTTCCGTCCACTACAAAGTAACTTCCGTTTGTTGCTGTATCAAATTGAAATTCACCTATTTCCAAGGGGGCAACTGCATTGTTTACTGCACTCATAAGTTCCCCTGCATGTTTGTAATAACCTGCCTTAACAGACACGGTTTCTATGGTTAATATATGATTACCATCTTCAACCATATTCTTCGATACCGTGATTTGATTACGGCCCTCAACCACGTTAAGTAAAGTCTGGGGATAATGAAACTCTGTCAGAGCTACTTCCCAATCACCAAACAGTGTAATAGGGTCTCTCAATTGAGTTGTAAATGTGCTGTTGTATTATTAGGGAATGTTTTCATTGAACTGTTACTAGGAAGAGTAACATAAAACCCACTCATTTTAGATGAATGATTTGTGATGCACTTAGCCACGAATTAAACTTTGAAGGATAACCTTTCCACTTGACCAACACTTTCTTTCTGACGCCTTTACCCTTGGTATCCACAATTTTATCTACTTTATACATGTGTTCTTTTCGTACTCTGACTCGTTGTAACTCTGCTTCATAAAATGTACCTTCAATTTCTTCTCCTTGTAAATCCATGATGACATATACTAGAGGAGTACGTTTTGATGATACGTTTTATTTGAAAGATTTCATCGGACCAATTTTTTTCAAATCCCTTTTCAGAAGTAGCCTTCTCTTTACTGATTCTCATATATTTTTCAATTGTTAACTTTGGTGCTTTATTCACTACCATTGTAGCCTTAGTCTTAGTGTTGTTTAGATTTTTCCACACTTGTAAAATATTGGCTTCGTTGACATCTACAGGTGCCATTTTTATTGATCGGTGTACAGTGTGATTGTATGCTGTTAAAAGCTGAGGAAGTACATCAACATAACGATACATATTGTAATAGGTAAAGTAGCGCCACATTCTTGTTTTGAGAGTTCTGTTAAATCGTTCAACTACGCTTGCTTTTGTATCAGGGTTGTTGGTATGGTGATAATTGATATCATTCTCTTTTAGAAATGATTGAAATGGCTTATTAATGTACTTTTTCCCTTTGTCTGTCTGAAGATTAAGAGGTTTTCTTTTATCGCTTGTCATAATTTCTTCAAATGCTCTGCGGACAACAGCACCTGTTTTATTACGTAATGGAACTGCCCATGCATATTTACTAAATACATCAATTATTGTGAGGAGATACTTGTATCCATCATTATTTTTCTCAAGTGATCGCATATCGTTAAGATCTGATTGCCACAAATCATCAATATTGTTTACATTGTATTTGTTGCGTTTGAAATTTTTTCTTATTGGTCGATGAAGTGTGTATGCGTCTTGAGTTTCAAGCCACTTGGTTATATCACTTAACGAAATACTTTTACCAGTAGCTTTCCACAAGGCGTCAGCTGTTGAGAATCCTCCAGGGTGTGAAGGATCGTTGTAGATTTCAGAAAGTAGTTTTCGAGTCTTAAGGTTCACGTTTTAGAATTTAAAACGTTCCCAGAGCTGCTCACGTCGTAATTTTTTATTCTTTGACTTTATTGAAAGTGGAGGTGTGTGTTGGATTGCTTGAACTTGATGAATGAATTGTTTATGTCTTGCATTAACTATATATTCTTGAGGTATATTGAGCTCTGCCAACACATTTGCAAAGGTCTCCCAACCTACTGGCGAAGTATCTCTTCTATTACGTACAACATCGGAGATGAGATCGATAATGGATGAGCCATGAATTTTTTCACCTCGTACACTTACACTTCCAAATTTATCCCAATTAATAATACCTGAAGTATTAAGACTATCGTATAACAGTTCGGCAATATTTTTACTCATCTTGGGAATTGATTTTAAAGTTTGAATTTTTATAAAGTCTTTGGTTTGATCTTTTTCTTCTTCTTCTTACTCTTTCTTCAAAATTTTTTCTTTTGCATTTTTATCTTCTTCTTCTTCTTTAACATTTTCATGAATAATTGGTAGTGTAATGGGATTACGTAATCCACTTGTAAAGTGTAAGAAACCTGAGAGTACTTGTTTATACTGCAGCCATTTTTCATCATCTGTGAGATGTTTAAGTTTTAATATACGATCCATTTCTTAATCAAGTGAAGATATGGTATTACTCACAGGATTTTCTGTACGTTGCTGAATTCTCCCTAGTGTATCAGGGTCGATAAGTAGCATTTTCTTTGTATGATTCATGATTTAAAAATACTTCCAAGAAGACCACTTAAAATAGGTGCTATTAAAAGTGGAAGGAGTGCACCTCCTTGCTGTTGTAGAATCTTCTTTTTTCTTTTCCAATTTTCACCTCTTCGCACAAGTTTTCTCAAGACCTTCTTGTAACGAGCAAGTTTTCTCTTCCGAGACATTTTTAGATTTACACGTCCTTTTAAAGTGTTGTCGGCACACTCGCAAATAGACTTTACGAGCCCACTATCGGCAGCTTTAATAATTGATTTTCGCATGGTTGGGCTAGCACGATACAGGGTACGGAGCAAATCCGCGTGGCCGAGTACTGTACTAGACATGATGTACGAATGAAGAAGAATGAGCTGCAACCTGATGTTTTATAGATACTTTTGGTAGATACACATAGCACGCATTATCGTCAGGAAAAATCAAAGTGCGAAAACGCATAATATCGGGTGTAGATTGTTTAAAATCAAATAGAAGATATCCATGAGGAGCAGTTGTAGCATCTTCAAAGGCTTTACGTACAAACAGTGGATTATCAGGATACACTTGTCTTGATAGATGACTAATTTGTGCACGATCTCGTGGATTTTTGAAACACACTAAATAGTGCGAATTAAGTGAAATATCGCGTCTGCCTTAACCTTGGTGAAACATGTTTTGTGATATAAACATGATACTCAAATTTCTGTGATGAGACCCCTTTGTAAATAAATCAACAATCCGTTCATCGGCCTCGCGCATCATATCATCTATTATGACTAGCCGGGCACTGCCATTAGGAGAGAAATCTTCGAGGTTAGGTAATCCTTGATGAAAACGTACGCTGGTATTCTTAATTGTTTCGTAAAGATCTTGCCATTCAGAATAACACCATATCACTTCACTGATTGGCTTGCTGACCATTGTCGGTAAATGATGAATAAACTTTGTAATAAAATGGGATTTGCCACAACCTGTCGATCCACAAATTAATGCCGTGAATGGGTGTTTCCATTGCGGATCCATGGTGTCAACTGTTTTAGTACTTGAAATACACTTTCTTATAAAGCATTATAAATCACCTGATTGGTATTAGTTAGAAAAGCCCCATCACTACGTCTAAGTTCCAATCATCGATGGGGAACTTTTTTGGATGGGAAAGATCCGCATAGAGTTTGGTGATGTTACTCTATGCTTGAAAAACCCTTGTTATTTACATATTCATCATTATGCAGTATCACAATCATCAGCATCATCAGCATCATAATTAAATGATTGTTATCTTGTAGGTATTGGCATCGCATCAGGGATTGGTCATTACTCGACTAATCATGCCAAGCGTTGACGTTTATACCCATAGGGCAGTGTGTCATTATTTTCAACAATTCGACGTTTGGTAACGACGGCTCTGTACGTTTTGTTTTCACGCCTCGATACAATGTTGAAGTGCGGAATTCTGGCAATCTTGTTGGGATTGCAGACTGTGACAGGAGGGGCTCCATGCAAAATCATGTTCTTCATTACTTCCAGGTTCACAATTTGTCTGGCTGAGTAGTTCAATGTGAATCCACGAACTTTGCACACAGTTTTTATATTGTCATTAGAGCCCCCGCATTGAACGTTGTATGCGTAATTTTTGGGACCTGCGCTGACAAACTCACTTATTAATGAGCCCGGACCATACTCGGACAACTCGTCCGTCATGTCACCAAGATAGTCACTGGTTTCAGGTACACTGTCACCAGGTCGTGTGACAAAAATGGCACTGTCAGTGTCAAAGTACAACACTCTCTCCCCTAACGTCTCCAAGTAGGTGTACAGCATCAAACGCGCTTGAGTCGTAGTGTATGCCGCAAAAACTACATTCGTATGGGGTGATGGCATTTCATCGTTAGAATCCTCTGTATATGCAATTAGCATCTTATCGTCTGAGATTAAAACGCATGAATGCACATCGTTTCGGGGATTGCACAATATTTCTACCTCATCAGCATAACAGTTTACAAATTTATGCTTCATGAGGTCATTGCGCTGCCCTAGCTTGCCCCAAAAACTGTTCAACATTAGCTTCGCCAGTGCCCGGAGTCCCGGATTGTGCTTCATCTTAGCGGGATCTAACTTAACACCTTCTCGGGCCTCAAATTCATCAATAAACCGCTTTTTTTCACTATCGGTTTGACACCATGTAGGCCAACCACTGGATTCAACTTTCATTTTTAGAAATGTAGGTATTGACATATCCTAAAAAATGTCCACCAACCTTGGTGCGTGGATTGTACTGTACAATACGGTACTGCCATATCTCGTAGATTGCAACCATTTTGTACCCGAGTTGTAAGGCTTTTCTAACCTCATCTACAACCCATGTACCAGATATCATTCTGCCAGCATCGTCGTGACTGCACTCGTCTTGATTACCAGTTGTAGCACATTTCAAACACAATGCGAATAGTAACTTACCACCGGCTCTAAGCGGTAGAACAGGGTGGTATATGTCACTTGGCTCGTAAAACAGTGCATTTTATTAGTCCTTCAACCTTGTCTAGATTGTTCAAGTCCCCGCCTACGCCTATGAGGGTGGGGGAAGGGGGGTGGGGCCCTCCCTACCCTTCCCCTCCCACATAGGTCACACAAGAGTCTAGTGGCCGCCATCTTGAGAAATTCAAAATTTCGAAAATCCAAAATGAAATGCGAAAATTCAAAAATCCAAAATTTGAAAATTTCGAAAATCCAAAATTCAAAAATCAAACTTACGGTTAAAAGTGGTCCCACTCTTGACCTATGTCCGCCATCTTGGAAAAAAAAAAAAACCGACGCCATCTTGGAAAAAACCGCCGCCATCTTGGGAAAAACCCGCCGCCATCTTGGGAAAAACCCCGGATTCAGGTGCCCTACTCTCTACTCCCATCAATATCGTGGTGGTGCTACTCTTTTAGGTCTACTTCATATTTATGTACTTATAATTACATAGTGATTCACCATCAACTATCTTAGCATTCTGTTTTTTTTTGTAATTCATATGTAATGAACATCTTGAATGTTAATGCCAATTCTGCCACAAAAATCACAGCCTTGAATATTGTTGACTAAATAGAAAATTAAGTAATTGGCAGACAAATATAACTTATTGCACCTATCAAACATGACGAAGATGTCAAGAACCCCTCAGAAATGTACTAATTTTTATTATCTAATTAAAAAAAATAAAACACAGTTTTTTTTGAAAATTTCCAAGTCTCGATAAAATACTGTTGATTGCCGTGAGTTGTTAATTTGTGATTTAGACACGCAGTGTTTTCTTTGTGCAGTTGTAAGAGTTGTTGGTGTCTCTTTTAGATGCACAGTTCGTCCTGCTTGCCAGAAGGCTGCTCACAGCTCTCCACGTTGGCTGTCGCTAGGCACAGGACAACAATGTATTGACTTTGAGCAGGTGCTTCCAGATCGCATTCCCATCAACCAGGTTACAACAGTAAGTCCTCAATGTGCTTACACCTGAAGTCTACAGTTACGCTGAGTTACGAGTTACGATACAACTTTCTTGTTCATTTTGGAGTGTATAGCATTAAGTACTGTACATTTTAACAAAATCAGAATTTTATCTTGAAATTTTAAAATCCCAACATTGAAACTCGAATTTTTTTTGCCGAAAGTGAAACCAATGTGCCGGCATGTTTTCATGAGGATGCACAAAACTAACAAAAGAGGGTGTGAAAGTGTCTGATGGTGATTTCTCCCCCTCAGGTGCAGCTGACCATCCGAACCCTCCCCGAGCTTCCGTCAGGGGCAAAGTACAAGTGCGTGTTCGGACTTGCGGAGCCGATCGACGCCACGGTAACGGCGTTCGGTCTCTCCTGTCCGACTCCGGCCGTGTCCACTCGACCCGACATCTCGCAAGAGAGAGACCACGTATTGGTTCCGCTCTCCGTGCGATCCTCCGAGACGAACAAGGACTTTGTCAGCCGCAACTTTGCCTACTACGACTGTGGCAAGCACACGGCCTGCATGGAGTGTGTGAAATCACAGTGGGCTTGCAACTGGTGTGTCTACGAGAACAAGTGTACTCACAATACGTCCGCTTGCCAAAGAACCGTCATTAGTGGAGAAAATGTAAGCATGCTCCATATGCTTGAGCAGGTACTAACCAAACAAACATTCATGTTACTAATAGCATTAGTTATTTCTAGATATAACCATTCGTTGTTGGTTGCTGCATTAGTCCTTCTTACACTATTCAAGCAGGCATGGTTGCACATCACAGTTCTTAGTAGATGTTGGTTATACTTTGCGCCAAGTTAGTAGAGCGATTTCTCGAGCCCTATTGTACAAGCATTATACGCATCTTTAAACTCGACATTAAGGTGGACAAAAGGCTGCAATTCCAACCGCAGGTGGAATATTGCACTACCCGTCTGGACAGAGAAAAACATCGACCTCAACTGGTCAACGGGTTTGCACACAGGTATGGCCATTACCCAAATGTTTTCATCGCAGGTAGTAACATTACCAGCACGTTCTTCGATGCACTGAAGCGCACTGGAGGGTGTCATTGGTAATGACAGGTTTTATTATTCATTGACAGGTACAAGTTGTCGCATAACAGTTCAACCAAATACAAAGAAAAAGCCGGCGCTCTACTAAATTGGCGCGAAGTATACTCTTAAATCAACACACTGTCATGACTTTGTATTTAAGTATTTGTTCTTGCAAATTTTATATCTTATCAGTGAATGTTACAACTGAATGTGTTAAACTAGCAACACAGTATTTAGTTCATTAGTTAGTAAGTTGGTTATTTAGTTATTTAGATTTTTAAGTTTTTAATATATTAATTTCTTTATTAGAAGTGGTATTAGAAACTAGGCAACTTTAATATGCATAATATGCATTCCACATATACGTACATATTTTAAGTTACTGAAGTTTTTGAATCCAATCCGTTTGTTCCAAACCAAGTTTTAACAATGAAAGCTTTTTTAATGTGGCGCACAAATGATGACACTAAAATGTTTCTGATTAAAGCTATTTTATAAAAAAATATAAAATACCTTGTATGAAAGCAAGATTTGTTTTGCGTAGTCTCGCCAAGCAGATTATACCTGCTGCATGCAAAGTTAATCTCCTTGAAATAAGCATTGAGAGTCGACCCTTATCGAGAAGCGTAATCTGAATTTGTGTCATCATTAGTACGGCTTTGTTTACCATATGATTAGTAGACCTTTACTTTGCTGGTAAAGTTACAATAGTGAAACTAACCCTCAAAGGAACATAGTGCTGAGTTCTTTTATTCTACCAGATATGCTAATTCTAAGTATTTTTCTGCCCGTATATGATAGTGGGTGCAGAGTATGAGTTGCATTGTTTTAGTGAATTTGCACCATGACATTATCATAAAATCATTTTTCTAGTGAGGTTAGTTTCTCTTCAAGATGTTTAGTAATTTGTTGGGATGTGTGGGAAAGGATTGTTCTGACTCTGGACAGAAAGACGGACAGACAAACAAACCTCACGCATTTAGAGGGATGTGATTCACTAACAGTGATTGCACTTTCAGAACCCAGCTCACTTGGTCACCCATGGAGCCAATTTTTGCCCTCGCTTCCGAAGACCGGCAGAAGATATATTATTGCCCAACAACGTACCCAAGGAAATCGTTCTCGAAGTAGAAAATCTCCCACACCCGCAGGTGGGCCATACTGGCTTCCAATGTATCGTTAACATCGAAGGTGCTAAGATGATGGTTCCTGCCAGGGTGGAGTCCAGCCGCTTCATTGTTTGTGACAAGACCACGGTAAGCCTCGTTTCATTGCAAAACTTGCATTCCATTCTTCTAAGTGATAACAAGATGGTTGTATCAAAAATTTCACACAAACATGCAAACGTTGGATCAAAACTTGGCTCAGCTCTGAGCAGCCTACTTATTTTTCAAAACAAATTTTGCCCAGAAGTATTTTAGGTGAGACAATATATTGTTTTTCAAGAAGGACCAAGCAATTTTTTGAAGTAAGTTTATGGTCATTCATGCCAGTATTAGAACGCAATTAACCGAGGATAAACAGTAATGGTATATAGTAGAATAAACTAAGGAAAGCACAGTTGTTTGTAAAATGTCAAAAGGGTGCCACATCACAAATCTTTAGCTGCCTGTGTTAGCTAGGGCTGGTAGAAAACGGTTAGTTTTGTAAACGTTTATTTTTCTGAATTTTTCGCGTTTAAACGTAACACCTTTCCAGTTCACAAAATGATAACAAAAAAGTGAGTTATAATGTTGCGAAAAAACATGTTCAACGAAATAACACGGCTGATTTATTATAATATTCATTGGTGATTATATTCCCCACCGTTGTGTCCAACTGTCCACAGCCATTTTGACTCCACACACTAAGCTATGCCTCGTCGGCTCGTCGAAGAACTATTTCATCGGAAAAATCTGTGAATTGGGTTTTGACACGGTTAAACGTGTACGAATGTTTGTACACGTATATTTTCTCGCGGGCGTTTACACATTTAAACGTTTACACGACTCAGCCCTAGTGTTAACTGTTGCAGTATTCGTACGAAGCCAACACCGGAGAGTACCAAGCAAGCGTGACGATCGTATGGAACCGAAACCACCACGTCGACACTACTAGCGTAGTCCTGTACAAGTGTGACATATTGGGCTCCCACAGAGATCACGCCGACTGTTCCCTTTGTGTCACGCGTCACGCCAAGTACCAGTGCTGGTGGTGTGGCAACTGGTGTAGCTTCAGGGAGAGTTGTGTTCTCGCAGCGGCGAGCGAGTGTCCCAAGCCACGGATTGATATGGTACGTGCGTCTTTGTTCACTCTCTTTGGCTAGTTGCGTAACTTTGCATTAAAATAATAAGTGTTTCTCTATGGGAATTTTCTGGGAGGTGATGTGGATTTAATATGGCTGGTTCACCTCGTCTACAGGTCTCTATGTGATCTGGCAACCAGATTATTCTTAAATTAAGAGAGATATAGATAGAGGAGATAGTTTTGTAAAAAATAAAAAATAGTAGGTATTTAAAAGTTCAACAATCATTTAAATAAGATGAAATGAAATGAAAAAAATCTAAATTTAGCTGGTGCCTCACTGTATTTGCTTTGGGTCTCACAGTTTGAGAAACACTGTATAGTATTTATGTATGTATCTACAGTAAAACTTCTTTATAACGAACTCTTGGAGACAAGATTATTTTTTTGTTATAAAGAACATTTCTTTATAAAGATGGTACCTTTACATGCATTAGAACATTTTGGGACCTCAAAAACATTTTGTTGTGCAGATCATTTTGTTATAAAGGCATTATTTATAGAGAAGTTTCACTGTATAAGTGTAGCTACCACGGGGATAACTTGTCTGCAAGGAGGGAGACGAGAGTCAACGCGAACTGTCTGCTTCCAGATCAAGCCACTGAGTGGTCCCATCGAGGGGGGCACGTTGGTGACGATAGAAGGCAGCAACCTGGGACTGAAGGAGTCCGACGTAAGCGGGAAGCTGCACATCGGACAGACTCCGTGCCAACTGGTCCACTACGAAGTGTCCGTACGGATCGTCTGCCGAACGGGCGCCTCTCCCGGAGAGAAGGTTGCTCCCGTAGTTGTCGGCAACCAGGCGGGCTATACGGAGTCCTCCGTTCACTTCAGCTACAAGGTTCGCTGCGAGTAGTTTCGGTCGAGTTTTGTTTGTTATCGTTTTTAAGGGTAATAGGGATCTAACGCACTAAGTTAATGGATGCTATTCATATCTTGAGAACACTTCATGTTGTACCCCCTGTTTGTAGGCAGAATTGCACAATTTTAGATGTAAATATCCCAATTTTTTCTATTGTCACAATAGGCTACCATATTATGTAACCGATAACACAAGATGACATTGTGAATTACAAGTTAATTAGATTGGAGTATGGTAGTTTGGTTGATATGACTATGCTAGAACCTACTGTAGTGGTGGAACCCTTATCTTCACTCATTCATGAGGCTTGTGCTGGAATCTCATTAAGGCTCAGTATAATATTATTTCTATTTTCAAATGTCATCATTCATCACAATTATCAGACCCATTCTCATTCTATCCATCAATCCCACGAACGTCACCGTGCTTACTTTACTGTCGGACAGAAACGCAAAAATAACTGTAATTCTAGTAATTTGTCTGCCCATAGAATGAATGAATGATGTATGGGAATAATTAATGTCCGAGTGGGTTGCAAATTGCAATACTTGACGTCATGAAAGTACATACCAGTAATGCATTTAGTTCAGTATCAACATCACAATCTGTATATTGTCCAATAATTTCTTTTAAATAAATAAATAAATTCACATTTAGAGTCTACCCACTCAGTAACTAAACTGATTTGCAGTGGGGGACTTTAATTTAAAGTGACTAAACCAACCCTGTAGGCTTAGAAAACCATCGACGAGTGAGCGATAACCAATCAAAGATCGATATTTCAAAATACGAAACATGAATCAGTGATTGGACAGTGCGAACCCCAGCGGACAAATGTAAGAATCAACAAGGCCGATTCAGAACAACTTTGAATTTATTGAGTGCTTCGTTGCTAGGAATGGATTGATAATAATAATAATAATAATAATAATAATAATAATAATAATAATAATAATAATAATAATAATAATAATAATAATAATAATAATAATAATAATAATAATAATAATCTTTATTCAATAGAACGTATGGCATTTATACATAGATAAATACATTTGTTATAGAATGCGTCAATTAAAACTAAATTTAAACTAAAAGTCCATGTAGTCTTTGACAGTATATGGGCACATCTGGACTAGGTAATTTTTAAGATGAAACTTGAGGCTGCGCCTGGTCATGTCCTTGAGGTGGCTTGGGAGCTTGTTGTACAGGATGATGCTTGAATACGCTGGATTTCTGTTTACTAAGGCTAAGTAAGTTATGCGATGGAATATGAAAATCTTTTTTACATCTGGTATCGTGGTCGTGGATATCTTTATTAGTGAGGTGAAGACTGTGTTGAATTGCGTACATGAGGCATTGATAAATGTGTACTGCTGGAAAAGTTAATAAACCAAGTGATCTGAAGATGGGTTGGCACGTTGTATTGAACGGAGCCCCAATCATTGCTCTGACTATTATTATTCACTACCGTACAGATGATGTGACGGATGTTCTCTGTTCCAGGATATTCAGTTGGAAGGCATCTACCCAGGGATGGGTCCCGAGAGTGGCGGGACTCAGCTCGCCATCACCGGGCAGTACTTGAACATCGGCAGCACGATATCCGCGTACCTAGACTCGCTGCCTTGCCGCGTGAACTCTACGCAGGCGTCCAGTAGCCGCATCACCTGCATCACGTCTGCATCCCACGGTCCGCACACGGTGTCGCGTCTCACGCTGGCGATAGACGGAGCCAACAGGACGCTGGAGCCCAACCCGTTTAACTACACCAACGATCCGACCATCATGGAGATCAAACCCCTCAGGAGCTTCGCTTCGGGAGGGAGAATGATCACGGTACACGGCACGAATCTGGACACGATCTTGAAGCCGGAAATGATGGTCTACGTGGATGACGAACCCAATCCCGTCAACAAAACGGTAAAAATTTAAAAATTGTGTTTCTATTCTGTTAGTATGTATCCGTACATTTGACCTTGTGTGATGACCGTGGGTATTTGGTCCAGTTTATAGGGTAATTCATAAGTTGAAGTTAGGAAATTGTACATCTTGCGTTTTGTATCTTAATACATATTGCCCATAGGCTGTGAATACAGTTAAGACTAGTAGGTACAAGGTTCTCTACCTATCAATGAGTAAAGATATGATTAAAAAAAAACTAATAATTTGTTTTTGTTACTTGTATTGCCTATATGAGTGGCGGCAGTATGGTCGGAGCAGCCTCCCCATTGAAGTTAAGCCAGCGATAAAGAAATGCTATACGTACACTTGCTATAGGTTCTGTGCCTATCCATCAGTAAAAATATGATAAAAAACCATTAATAATTTGTTCTTTATCACTTGCGTTACCTAATATGAGTAGCGGCAATATGGTCGAAGCAGTCTCTCCATCGGAGTTGATCGAGTGAGAAAGAAATGCTATTACATACCGTACAAGGTTCTGTACCTATCAGTCAGTAGAGATACAATAAAAAAAAACAATAATTTGATTTTATCACTTGTATTACTAAATGTGGGTGGTGTTAATATGGTCGGAGGAGCCTCCCTAACAGAGTTGAGAGAGCGAAAAAGAAATGCTGTATGTACAAAAACATTAATATTTTTTTATACTTGTATAAAATTAGATTTAGTACAAAACTGACTAAACCTTAATGTATTATGTAGACATCAATTGGTGAATAAATGACTACTCTAATCTATGACGACATGTTTAGATATGCACCGTGCTGAACACTGCTCAAATGGAATGCCCGTCACCCCCAGTCAACCTCCAATACCACACTGCCAGGCACCAGTTCACGGAGTCCAGAGTCGCTCTCAGGGTCGGATTCAACATGGACAATGTGGAGGCAGTCAAAGATCTCAAGAAACACCAGACTTTACTACGATCCGATCTGCTTTATGTCGACGACCCCAAGTTTTTCCAGTTTCCTAATCAAATAAAATTGTACAAAGGAGACACATTAGTTATAGAGGTATGTTCATTATTTTATTATTAACTTACAAACATTTCTGTATAAAAACTATATTGCTTGATAGTTTATATTATTTTCTAAATTGTCTTGCCACTCAAATAGTTATTTATTGTGTTAAATATATAATGGTGTTTATAATATGCCCACTGGACCATGTAGGGAGTCCGCAGCGGAAGTAGGCCCTACACATATACACTATATCAAATATATTTAACAACTTGCTAAAATTCTACTTACATTGAATATAATTAAAAGTTGGGACTTGCCTGTGACAATCAGATAACATTGTACAAATTAACTGACAGAAATGGTTTGTAAATACCATCAAGAGCTACACGTATCCCGTTTTAAAAAACCAAAAAGACTGCTGTCAGAAAAAATATGGAATATTTTTGCTCAAATCCTCCTTGCTCGAATTCCTCTCAGCCCCAACACAATGTGCTATAGATCCTTTGGTTTCGTTTATTTACTTTAGTTGGTTTAGTTTATTTCTAGCACCCTTTTTATTCAATGTGTCACATTGATTGATGGATGCTAATAAATACATACATAATTATTTCTTATTTATTTCTGTATATGTAGGCACACTAATTTCCATATTTTTACTTTGTATAAATCGAATTAATAAAGACGTACATATATAAAATCATATCCACAGTGTGCCAATAAAACCAGATTGTTCGGGCAGTCGTAATTGATTACAATCAATCTAAATGCTTGCATTTAAATTGATAATTATTAACTTTGTGTATTTCCTTGTTAAAGGGTGAAAACCTGAACCTGGCAAGCGACGAGTCAGACGTAAACGTGACCATCGGCACTCGGCCTTGTAACGTGACTTCCCTGGCGTCGAGCCAGCTGGTTTGCACTCCGCCCGAAGGTCAACCCTCCCCCACGGACGAGACGGGATCTCCCACGGACACGGGACTCCCTCTCGTGGTGGTTCGCGTCGGACTCAGTCTGCGCTTCCCCATCGGCTGCCTCCGATACGAGGTGATGAAGCCGTACTCGTTCCCTCCCGAGGCTATCGGAGGCATAGCCGCGGGGACGTCTCTGCTGTTGTTGCTGCTACTGTGCGTGCTCGTAGTCTACAGGCGCAAGTCCACCGCAGCCGAGCGAGAGTACAAACGCATTCAGATCCAGATGGATACTCTGGAGAGCAACGTGCGCTCCGAGTGCAAGCAGGGTATGTACACACACTGGACACGAAGAAAGTAACCAGCCAGAGTGATTCAGAATATTCTACATATATTATTAGGAGTGTATACAGTAAACCCTCGGTATAGCGAACTCGGTTAGTACGTATTCTGTGATAATGCAAACTAGTAAGCAAGTCCCAGCCACATAAAAAGGATAAAACAGGTACTAGGAATTTTGTATATTACATAACACGAACTAATTTTGTATCCCCTGGAACGTAAATAATGTACAACATTCATTGATTAATACGAATTAGTAATTTTGAACACGCCCGGAAAAAATAATGAGTCCGGAAGTTCAACTCGCAGAGTGGATGGATTGCAGGAATGAAAAAAATGGAATCGCAGACTCCCGTGATGTACTCATGTGGACGTACTCATATGCGCGACAGCGCCATTTCTACTCTTGCTGTACAGAACAAAATGCTTCCCACACTGGCTGTTGATTGGACCCTTGGCTGTCGCTTCTCTGCCAGTGATAGCAAACGCGGTAAATATGAACTATTTTATCACGGGACTAAGTGTGAAAACGTGCTTATGAAAAAACGTTCTAAAAAAATGAAATTAACAACTTTCTCATGGGAATTCGGCGGGATCTCTAATGAATTGACGTCTTAAGCGTGAAAACGTACTAATGATGAATGTCCTAACAAAGTTTGACTGTAATTTGCTAGAGGCCTTTAAACCATTTACTACGATGCAATTGCAGCTGTTTGAGGAGCGTGGCTTGGTCACTATGACCTTCTGCTTTGAAGGTTTATTATCCTCGCACTAAACATTGTAGCTGTGCACTACTATCCATCGGAAAACGTTGATCTTTTGACGCGATGTTTGTTTTCGCCGATAGTATTCAATTTTGACGTTTTTCCGATATTACGAATTTACGTTTTTTGGGTCCCTTGATGTTCGTATTAACGAGGGTTTACTGTAATAATATTTAACGTGGCAGTGAGGAATGGATTCATGGTGATAATGATTATTCACTGAGTAGGAGTATAATCTAGGCCTGGACTAGATAGAAGCCTAAGCTTGATAGATGTCCATCGTAAGCCTAGGCTTAATGACAACGTAGCCTAGGTCTAGGCTTGATAGATATTCAAGGGTAACCTAGGCTTCATGAGAATGTAGGCCTAGGCTTTATAGATATTGAAGGTTAGTGTAGGTTGCATGACAACGTAGGTCTAGGCTTGAATGATGTCCATGGTTAGCCTAGGCTTAATTGACAACTTAGGTCTAGGCTGTATCCATGGTAAGCCTAGGCTTTATGACAACGTAGGTCTAGGCTAGGCTTAATAGATATCCAAGATTAACCTAGGGTTCATGACAACGTAGGTCTAGGCTTGAATGATGTCCATGGTTAGCCTAGGCTTAATTGACAACCTAGGTCTAGGCTGTAGGCCTATAGATATCTGTGGTAAGCCTAGGCTTTATGACAACGTAGGTCTAGGCTAGGCTTAATAGATGTCCAAGATTAACCTAGGCTTCATGACAACGTAGGTCTAGGCTTGAATGATGTCCATGGTTAGCCTAGGCTTTATGACGATGTAGGTCTAGGCTAGGCTTGATAGATATCCAAGATTAACCTAGGCTTCATGAGAGTGTAGGCCTAGGCTAGGCTTGATAGATATCCAAGGTTAACCTAGGCTTCATGAGAATGTAGGCCTAGGCTAGACTTGATGGATATCCAAGATTAGCCTAGGCTTCATGACAACGTAAGTCTAGGCTAGGCTCAGTGGATATCCAAGATTAACCTAGGCTTCATGAGAATGTAGGTCTAGGCTAGGCTTGATAGATATACAAGATTAACCTAGGCTTTATGAGAATGTAGGCCTAGGCTTGGCTTGATGGATATCCAAGATTAGCCTAGGCTTCATGACAACGTAGGTCTAGGCTAGGCTTGGTGGATATCCAAGATTAACCTAGGCTTCATGAGAATGTAGGTCTAGGCTAGGCTTACTGGATATCCAAGGTTAACCTAGGCTTCATGAGAATGTAGGTCTAGGCTAGGCTTGATAGATATCCAAGATTAACCTAGGCTTCATGAGAATGTAGGTCTAGGCTAGGCTTGATAGATATCCAAGATTAACCTAGGCTTCATGAGAATGTAGGCCTAGGCTAGACTTAGTGGATATCCAAGGTTAGCCTAGGCTTCATGACAACGTAGGTCTAGGCTTGATAGATATCCAAGATTAACCTAGGCTTCATGAGAATGTAGGTCTAGGCTAGGCTTGATAGATATCCAAGATTAACCTAGGCTTCATGAGAATGTAGGCCTAGGCTAGACTTAGTGGATATCCAAGGTTAGCCTAGGCTTCATGACAACGTAGGTCTAGGCTAGGCTTGGTGGATATCCAAGATTAACCTAGGCTTCATGAGAATGTAGGTCTAGGCTGGGCTTGATAGATTAGATTAGATTAGATTATATTAGATTAGATTAGAAGATAGATCCAAGATTAACCTAGGCTAGATTAGAAGATAGATCCAAGATTAACCTAGGCTTCATGACAACGTAGGTCTAGGCTAGGCTTGATAGACATCCAAGATTAACCTAGGCTTCATGAGAATGTAGGCCTAGGCTAGGCTTGATAGATATCCAAGATTAACCTAGGCTTCATGAGAATGTAGGCAGGCCTAGGCTTGATGGATATCCAAGGTTAGCCTATAGGCTTCATGACAACGTAGGTCTAGGCTAGGCTTGATAGGTATCCTAAGTTAACCTAGGGTTGATGGATATCCAAGGTTAGCCTAGGCTTCATGACAACGTAGGTCTAGGCTAGGCTTGATAGGTATCCAAAGTTAACCTAGGCTTCATGACAACGTAGGTCTTGGCTAGGCTTGATAGGTATCCAAAGTTAACCTAGGCTTGATGGATATCCAAGGTTAGCCTAGGCTTCATGACAACGTAGGTCTAGGCTAGGCTTGATAGATATCCAAGGTTAACCTAGGCTTGATGGATATCCAAGGTTAGCCTAGGCTTCATGACAACGTAGGTCTAGGCTAGGCTTGATAGGTATCCAAAGTTAACCTAGGCTTGATGGATATCCAAGGTTAGCCTAGGCTTCATGACAACGTAGGTCTAGGCTAGGCTTGATAGGTATCCAAAGTTAACCTAGGCTTGATGGATATCCAAGGTTAGCCTAGGCTTCATGACCTCCCCATCTGGGACCCGGGTAAAATTTTTCCCAGTGTATAGGCCTAGGCCTACCTCTGCCGATCATAAAGGCCCATTCACGCTAAAACTTAAACTTAACCTTATTCATTTTACTTAGAGCAGAAAACTTTGTGCTGTTTACGTTGCCAAGTAGAAAATCAAAGCTCAACCAATGACAAGACGACTTAGGATGGCCTTCTTTACGCCGCTACCCACCCTCGCGCCCGGGGCTGCCCTCTGATTGGTTTAACTTAACAATCCTTAAGATAAAGTCTGGAGTTTGCAAACTTTCTTAAGTTTAAGTTAGGGGTTAAGTTAACTGTTACGGTTAAGTCGGAAGCATGAACATTAGCATGCAATATCCATAGCCAAACCTTATAAGTATAAGTTAAAGTTTTAGCGTGAATGGGCCTTAAGAGGCGAGAAGATGAGATGGTCCCCTTTCCCTTTCCTCTCCTTAACTCCTTTTTACTTTAATTTAAATATGCCCACTTGTTCCTTTCCCCCAATCATCCCCCTGACATGTTACCTAGTTGTCGAGTATGTCGTTTAACACCAAATAGTCTTTAATTAAAAAAAAATCAAGAGATTATAATATACGAGGTAATATGTTTTGTTTTGGGTTATATGACGTATGTGCTATTTGTTTTGTTCAGCGTTTGCCGAGCTGCAAACTGACATGACGGACCTGACAGCTGATCTCGAGTCCTCTGGGATTCCTACTCTGGATCATAAGAACTACGTGATGAAGGTCTTCTTCCCGGGAGTCAGCGATCATCCTATCCTTAATGACCCCAAGGTGAGAACATTCATTACGACACTCCTGCGGCTGTTGTTTCTTGTGTTACTCTCTTCTCGTGTACTGCTTTGAATTTAACTAAGCATTAGCTAATGGCAAGAAATGTCTCTAGTCAGTGATTCATCAGTTTCCTGTTCTCCGTTTCAGGTACGAACAAACGGCCCCAGAACTAACTACGACGCCGCCATGATCCAGTTCGACCAGCTCATAAACAATAGATGTTTCATCCTCACGTTCATCGAAACCCTCGAAGCTCAAAAGACGTTCAACATTCGCGACAAGGTGAACGTCGCCTCCCTCCTAATGGTCGTGTTAATGGACAAGATGGAGTATGCTACAGACATCCTCCGTAGTCTGCTGCTAAGACTGATAGACAAGTCCGTCGGCACGAAACACCCCCAACTGATGCTGCGGAGGACTGAGTCGGTAGTGGAGAAGATGCTCACCAACTGGATGGCGCTCTGCATGTACAACTACCTCAAAGACTACGCGGGATCGTCGTTGTTCCTTCTGTTCAAAGCCATCAAACATCAGATCGAGAAGGGCCCGGTAGACGGAGTCACTCACGACGCACGATATTCTCTGTCGGAAGAGAGATTGCTCAGAGAACAGATGGACCATGGTGTAGTTGTAAGTAATGTCTGATTCGATTTGGCTTTGGCCTAGTTAGTAGTTTGCCCGACCGGACTTTCGGTTTTATCGCAGGCATTACGATTTTAGTGTCGTGGATAAATGTTAGGACGTTCATGGTGACTGCCATAAAAGATCTATCTATAGCCACCGTCTTTTAAATCTACTTTATGCTTACTACATATTATGTTGGCATTGCTAGTTTGCAATGTTTGCTTGCTCTAGTCAGAAGAGTCGGTGTGACTAGGGAATTGATTAACTCGCCAAGTAGATATAGCTTCTTTAATATGCATTCAAAGGAAGAAGGCTGACTAGCAGATTCTTCAGGAAACCTCAAAATATCTTGATTCATTTTTCCAATTGTGTAATTTTTCCCCTTATGCTTCACGTTTTGTGGACATTTGCTAATGCTTTTAAGGACTAAATCAACAATCTAAAGGAAGTGGAACCACAGACAGCTAATTGAATTAATCCAATTGTTTAATTATTTATTTTGTCATGGAGTTATTGTAAAGAACATGAACGTCGGACAGTTCATGAAACAGCCTCCGTTTATAACTGAATACGATAGACATTAAATAAATAAATATAATTTTATGTCAGTGGATGCTGGGTGATTCCTATAATATAGGTACATATTATGCCACCTGCCAAGAATTTTTGTTAATATTTGTTAGTAGTTATAAAAACAATTGAGAATAGATAATACATAATATATAATACATTCTTTGTTTCTATCATAGTCCACAGGCTACACTCATTGTAACTGCTAAGTTACATAGCAAAAACAACATCCCCTCATCATAATTTGCTACATTGATTGTGTGAAATGGGAAAAATAAAACAGTTATTCTGTGATTTTGGGGGGCATGTTTAGGAGTTGACTTGCTTTCTAAAAATTGACAAGTATTAACCCCAGATGTGTGAAGCATAAAGCTAAAAGCTTGGTATCTTTTTGGTGAGGCTTCTAGCAGAGATCATGTCCATAGCTTATTGTTGTCTTCAGGCTTGGTGGCATATGCTTGGATGCTTGTGTTTCAAGCGTTCGTTCGTTCGTTGCTCATTATTTCCTCTTTTTTCTTTCCTAGACAATTCATCTTGTGCAAGAGGAGCCACATTATGAAAAAATCCCTTACCAAACATATCAAGTATGTGTAATCTCATTATTGATTTAACAATGCTTTTGTTATTGTTGCTTGCTCAGGTATTGGGCTTTCTTGGGCCGTTGTATTTATTTGGTGGTTGTTGATTGCATTAAGTTGTGTTGGGCTAAAGCGTTTGGTTATGTCCCTATAAATACCTCCTTCTACTAAATGGTATTGTTACTATTTTTGTTTTAATTGTCCATTTAAATAACCTAGAGTGGAACTCAAGTCGATCCTTAATGTGTTTCAACAAGGAAAAATATCAGTAATTTCTAGTACCGATAACTACAAATAGATACAAATGGGTTTACTGTTTAAATGGTGCATAGCCACAATATTGTCTTCTCCACATAACTGAGCACAATATGGGACAAAATGATCAAAAGTATAAATGTTTTTGTTTTGTGTTTGTACACATACTTTCTATTGCAATGTCATTTTCATTTCTATTGCAACGTCACTTTCTGGGGAAACTTTTGCTGTGATAATTGTCCGTGTAGGAAACTATTCCTGTAGTTATTTTACATGGCTGGAGTAGGACTGCTCTTTAATTTTTTAGATACATGCCATTTTTTGTTTATGGATATTTGAGGAAAGGATGGTGCAATTAATTTTATAACTGCCCAAACCTTCTGCTTGTTTCCTTGAAGTATGCATGATGCATGCTGCCACATAGTACTGGAGCATACTAGTTTTCTATGTGGAGAGTAGAGGAGAGATGGGCAAATGGGGATCAATACTGGATAGACTCGAATGTAGGTCGTACCTTAGTCATCGATGTCTAAAATTTAAAATTGTTTTACTGCAATATGCTAATCTTTTAGTAGGACCTAAAACTGAATAATATTTATAGTCTTAGTAGGTGTCATCTCATTGTCACCAACATCAATATTCATATCAGTAGCCTACACACCTTTGTTTCATAGTTAACTCAGTAATCACTTTAGGAATGAAAAAAGCTTTAATTAAGCGAGCGAAGCGAGCGTCTCCACGAGACTCTTATGGCACTTCGTTCTGTTTTTTTTTTTTTTGTGTACTAGACTCTTCTGGCACTTCATGCTGTTTGTTTTTTGTTTTGTTTTTATGTCTGTCGATAGTGGTCGAACGGAAAGTCCGATCAACTTGAAATTTGGACCATCCACAAGCCTCGATGTGGATTGAAGGTGTATAGTTTTGAGGCAAAATCGTTGAAAAGTTACAAAGTTACACTCAATAACTGTTAGTAATGGTGGCGGACCGCCGCGAAAACACTAGACAGAATGACAACGAAAATTCTTAGCAACGCAAATTGCACTTGCACTGCATTCAACAATATCGGGAAGTATAATAGCTATGGAAATTAGAAAAAATTTTGAAATGCACATTCTTGAATTGTTGTTAATTGTTGTTTTTATTAGCTTTGAGATCTTTTCGCCAGAACGTTCGTAGATATGGACGCGCTCGCTTATCAACGCGTCAAACAGAGCGTTTTCCTAGTTATTACTGATACAAATAATAGTAATAACATAATACTAGCATTTTGATATGTACTACAAACCGAGAATGGTATAGTGAGACAGTATTAGATTTTGTTTGTGCTTGCTTGGTTGTGCTTTGCATGATGTTGTGTGGCTGCATTTCATGTAAATATCTGTTGTGATATCATTCATTATTCATTATGAAGTTTCTGTAAAACAAATCTCATAAAACATATATAATAAATGTTATTTGTCTGTTATTGTAATGGCTGAACTTGTCGGTATAGCTGATACTCAGTTACAATATCATGTCTAATTGTGTAATTGTGTCTTTCAGACTCTCCATGTAGTGCAGGAAGATCTGGATGAGAAGATACAATGCAAGGTGTTAGATTGCGATACCATTAGTCAGGTCAAGTCGAAAATCTTGGATGCACTTTATAAAAACACACCTTTCTCAATGAGGCCATCTATTCACGAAGTGGACCTAGGTAAGTACTGGCCGTTGCAGCTTCTATTCAGTTTTGTCTAGTAGTATTTTGAACATTGAAAACATGCCTTGTTTTTTGGTTTTGCTCTAGAATGGAGGCATGGGAGAGGGGGCCATTTAACCTTACAAGATGAAGACCTCACTTCAAAGTCCAATAGCGGTTGGAAGAAACTAAACACGTTAGCACACTACGGGGTTAAAGAGTCTGCCGTTATGTCTCTTATTCCTCGTCAAAATGACGGTTACAAAGCCAACTGCAAGCAACCATGTCAAAACTGTAAGTTAGTAGTGTGTGATGTTCTGGATGATTGAAATGTATGGTAGCACTGTCTAGTAGACAAAAAGTAACAAGTCAACATTTGTATTAAAGTAAACATTCTACCTTATTATTTATAAAAATGCAGAGTAGGAAGACCTCAAGACAGATTGTCAAGACCAGGTGCAGATGTGGAGGAGAGAGGAAGGAGTGGGAAGTGGTTGAGTAGAGGGAGAGGTGGTGGGAGGGAGGACAGGAAAAAGTGGAGAGAGTTTGTGCCGCGGGAAAACGAGTGTGAAGGTGAGGTGAGGAGCTCGGCAGGCTGGTGCCGATTCCGTGATGCCGTAAACCGTTGGTGGAAACACCCCTTTACCCAATTAAATGATGTTGGAGTAGTGTTTAGAGATATATATATATATATATATATACACATTTACACGTTTATTATTTCTAGTTTTTTTTTAAATTGAATGCTACAAAACATTAAAACTATTGCTATCTGTATGAGTCCAAAACTATTAGTATCAGACGAAGTATTTAGTGAGATGTTATTGTTTGGTCCACTGTAGGTACCGGAACTTATGGTTCCAACACTCTCTCTCGTGCCACTTCCAACCGAGATGTAGAATATAGATGTTATTGTTTGGTCCACTGTAGGTACCGGAACTTATGTTTCCAACACTCTCTCTCGCGCCACTTCCAACCGAGATGTAGAATATAGATGTTATTGTTTGGTCCACTGTAGGTACCGGAACTTATGTTTCCAACACTCTCTCTCGTGCCACTTCCAACCGAGATGTAGAATATAGATGTTATTGTTTGGTCCACTGTAGGTACCGGAACTTATGTTTCCAACACTCTCTCTCGCGCCACTGCCAACGGAGATGTAGAGTCCGGGTGTCACGTGAGAACACACCACCTCGTGAGACCGCCAGACGATCACCTAAACAACCACAGTTCCGAACGCACTCACAAGGCGATCCCCGAGATCTTTCTCACTCGTTTACTGTCCACGAAGGGAACCATCCAGAAGTTTGTCGACGACTTCTTCACTACTATCCTAACTGCCAACGAGGCATTGCCACCGGCCGTCAAGTGGCTATTCGACCTCTTGGACGAGGCTGCTCACAGACATGCAATCCTAGACCCCGAGGTTGTGCATGCCTGGAAGTCCAATAGGTAAATCCCCAGTTGCCAATTATCGACTATCATAAATTCAATGTCTTTGCGAATCTATGTCTTCTCATCTTCTCACCTAACTTGAGCAATCTGATCTCAATCTCAATAATTCACTGATCAATCTGAACTAATATGTGATGATTTCTTTTGTTTCTAGTCTTCCGTTGAGGTTTTGGGTAAATTTTATCAAAAACCCAGACTTTATTTTCGACATCAACAAGACTACTACAGTGGACTCTTGCCTGTCCGTCATCGCTCAGACATTCATGGACTCGTGTTCCACCATGGAGCATCGTCTGGGCAAGGATTCTCCCTCCAACAAGTTGCTGTTTGCCAAGGACATCCCTCACTACCGAGAGATGGTGTCCCAGTTCTACTGCGACGTAGCGCTGCTTCCTCAGATCACCGACCAGGAGATGAGTACCGCCATGCAGCAGCTGTCCGCTTTGCAAGGCGGCGAGTTCGATACTCTTGCCGCACTCAAAGAGCTCTACATTTACGTCACCAAATATAGCGATCAAGTGAGTCACCCATCTTGCTAAACATGCCTGCATTTCCCCATCTAATGCAATGTTCCAGGTTTTTATTTATAACATTATTTGGTCTATGTCTAAGCTAACCAACCATGTACTTAAAATTGTTTGCATAATATGATGGCTTCATATTAGGAAACTAGTTCCAATTGTTTTCTAAAAAAAAACTATTAAAAAAACTAGTACCTAAAAAAAAGTAGGCCATTTTATTCCCCCACTTATATATGAGCGGGCAAGGAAGATAGAAACCAGCATAAACAAATATCATATACACTAGTACAATGTTTTGTGTATAACAATAAGACAAAATCCCGTATTAAAGGAACGCTAACCCGATGTAAATGTTTCTAGATGGTGGAAGCGTTAGACGCAGATGCGTACTGCAACAAGATGCATCTGGCTCACAAGTTGGAGAACGTGGCGTGTACTTTGGAGGGGGAGGAGACCTCGACCTGCTGACGCTCAATGGCGCCACCACAACACTGTGATACACTGGAAACTAGCTGTGATTTGTGACTGGCCGGAAAATGAACTAACGGCAATGAGGTGACTGGGCGAATCGTTTGTTACCCGTTGTTTTGATTTCAGTCAGATGGCTTTTGTACATTAGAGACGAGTTCGGTTCGGAGTCAAGTGGCGTTCAAAACAAAAACATTAGTTTCCTAACATTGAGTGCCTCGAATATGATACTAGACTACTGTGTCAAAAAAGTGTCCTCATGTGGATCTAGATTTATGGAAGGATTTACAGAGTTATTATTTTAAATTCACATTTTTATATACAAAACAATATATTAGAAAATGTTGTAACAAAATTTTACCTTTGTAAAGAAGATAATCTACATCCAATATTACCAATATACAGGCATGTATAATATGTAACTGAGTTTGTTTGGTTTCATATACGTCAATTGTGAACTAGTACCTATGTAGTAAATGGAAGGATTTGAAATTTTCCACAAATAATATAAACTCTGTTTTGTTGATTCTCGTCAACAATGGGAATGACTTAACCACATAATTTTTACCTGATCTTTAATTTTAATGTCCTTATTTAATGTTCACACTACATTTTCTCCCAGGCCTGTTCCACCATCACCATGGCAAGATATTGTAATACCATAAACTATTAGAAGAGATTTACTACTGATGTAAGGCACCAAACATGATTGGTTTAGAGTTGAGTCAAGTACATATTATCACATCCTCCAACTTCTCCTAAATTATCAACTCGCTCTGTGGCCAGATTAAAATACAATTATTGTTCAACCTATATAGGCCTATTATAGAAAAACTATACGTTGAAGAAATGTGTTACCTATGTTTTTTCAACAACTGCAATCAGTTGCAGGTCTCCTGTATCTAAAAAGTGTATTGCTCACAATATATAAATCTATTTCCTTTTTGTATTCACTAAACATCTGAACATAAGTAGGCCTATAGCAGTGAGTGTGGTTAATAAGTTAACACGCAGCGGAAGGAACCTCGCTGGACTCGAGATGAGTGTACTCGGTGCTGTCAGGTCTACCCCTTCAAGATTGCAAGTCGAGAAGATCCAACAAAAGTGATTTACACTTGTATTTGTTGGTGGTTTACCATCCACTACTCCATTTCTCTCATCTTGTGGATATTGCATTGGAATTATATTTATGCCTTATCAAACTACTTCGGCTGCTATGATGATAATGACGACATTTAGGCATTGCATCTGGTATTTTGTCCAAGTGCTGAAAAGGGTTATTAAAACTTACGTTGCACCATAATGTGGAACGCATGGAACTCCTTCAGGGTACACAAAATGAAGCAAGTGCTTCAATAAAAAAGTAAAGTAAATAGTTGTCACTGAACATTTTAGGCTATGTACAGAGTGTGTCAGTCGTATTCCGCAGGTCTTACGAGCCTCCAACTTCTGCTAGCTTGATGAAACTGCAATTTACAAACAAGTGAGCCTACTAAATATTCATGAGTGGCATAGTTCATCAAACCATCTGTAATGGAGTCATAGCAGACATTTCTTAAGCAGAAATGGTTCAAGTTGCTCACAACCACATGTGCGTAAGTAAACGTCCTCAATATCTATTATTTTAAAAATTTCGGGAATAACTACACCTAAATAAACTCATCAGTAATGACAAATCAAAATTGTTATTTAATTGGTTTCTAAATGTTTTTTTATTAACTGTAGAACTTTGTTCCAACGTTCCATCTTGTAGATCGAACGAAGTAGAATTGAGAGGTATGCTTGATTTGTGCTGAAGTGAGTGTTGTGACTTGTGGCATATTAGTTTCGTTATGGAACTACTAAATTTAGGAATAGGGTGTACAGGCACAAAAGAAATGACTATCAAGATGTTTTCCTGCAATTAAGTAATGAAGCGTATGAACTCGGTTTACTCAGTTTAAAACTCGGCCTAAAATATTATTTGTTGTTATTATTATTACCACCAATCACCATGACCTCTACCCCCTATCTCTAACCTCTAGAGTAAATAAATACTACTCTTCTAGAGAAGTCACATAGGTTTATAAATAATGACCATGATGGGTATACTGTAATGAAACAACGCTGGCTTTATTTGGAATTTAATTCTTAAACGTACAAGATTAACATTGCTAGCTTTTGAAATATTATTTCAAACTTAAATAGTACATATATTTCAATCACTTTATGTCATAAAGCTAATCATGCTACAGCGTAGCCTCTTGTAAGTAATAATTACATTATTAGAATAAATAAATTCAGTCTTTTGTCACAGCCATACAATAATTGTGTTTAACACATTTTTATACATATTTTTTCGAAACACTACACAATATTGAAAAACCTATACAGTAAACCCTCGTTAATACTAACATCAGGGGACCCAGAAATCAGTCAGTTCGTAATATAAAAATTCGTAATATCTAAAAAACGTCAAAATTCAATAGTACTAGCCAAAATAAACGTATCTACAAGCAATCAATGATTTCCAATGGATAGTAGCGCGCGGGTATGATGTTTTGTGCGTGCATAGTAGGCGGACTAAGGGGGCATGTTGCAGTGAGCAAGCCACGCCCCTCAACAGCTGTAAGGGCTGGCGCGCGCATCCGATCGCGCCTGCGAACGGAGGAGGGGGAAGGGAAAACCAAGCACAACAAAACAAGTATAGCTGCATGCGACGACGTACGCTCGGCGGACAAAAACCTTGATATCTACGCCTACTCTGCGAGTTGAACTCTCGGACACATTATTTTGTTTGATCGGGTTCAAAATTATGAGTTCGTATTAAACAACGAACATTATATATGTATAAGTACCATCCAGGGGAAAAGTAATTAGTTCGTATTACGTATTATGCGAAATTCGTTATATTCGTTTTATTTAACATGAGTGTCCTATTTACGCGGGCTGGGTCTTGCTTACTATTCGTATTATCTGAGAATTTGCACTTACCGAGTTCGTTTTACCGAGGGTTTGCTGTATTACAGTAGAAAGCGGCGGATGTTAATTTGTAGCAATGTTTCGTATTTATTTGAATGAATACTTTTATTCAAATCTGGTCCTCTTCTTGGGAACTTCATCATCGGAGTTATCGTCTGATTCCTCGTCCGAATCCTTTACTTGTGGCTCGACCATCGCCTTGCCCTCTGCTTTATCCCATGCTAGAAGTGTTGCTGGGCTTGTCTTCCGCTTGGCAAGTCCAGAAGTACTGGACTCTCCGTCTTTCCAATGAACCTTCTTCTTGGCTGGCGGAGACTCCTCTTCATTCTGGCTGGTGCGCTTGGTTCCCATAACCTGACTAGCAGCGTCTGGCTCGTAAGCGGCTGGAGCATCCTCGGCCATACCCTCGGCCATACCCTCGACTGTCAGAAGGCCAGAAACCCGCTCGACCAGTTCACGCAGCGACTTCTGAAATCCAGCGTGCATCAATTCCCTCATGTCTGCGGCACTCCTTTGCGAGGTTTCGTTGCCAGCGTCACCCGTCTCTAAACCTGGCTCGGAGTGCAAGGTAATGTTGTTTGCACTTTGCGTGGTCTAGAATAACAGAACATTGAAAGCATTGAAATAAAAGAAATAAATATATGAAATTATAGATGACTAAATTTAATTCTGGTTATAACTGCTCAGCAGTTGTAAGTGCTCTGTTTCTTTTCTTATATAGCTACTCAGTGTTAAAATTGTCATCAAAAGAACATAGTCCTAAATGGTAATCATATTCAATATTCAAATTTATTGTTTTAAAACATTGATTATTTTTTGTTATGTACTTGATTGAAAACTGCCCATAAGACTCCTCCTAGACTATATGTATCACGGGACTAATCAAACATAGGGAACAACTCTCCTTATTGTTTCATTCTACATTATTACCAGGTATTAGAAGTGAAATTTAAATAATTAAGAAAATGTTTATATTTAATTTCCAAAAGTATTTCTGATTTACATTCATATTAGTTGTGCCTATCTCCCAAAATGATTGCAAAAGTGTTACTTATATAATTTTCTCCAGTTGTCTTCTTCCTTCTATGCCCATAAGAGAAGAAGGAAGAAGATAACTGGAAAAAATAGAAAACATTGACACATTTATGTCATCATGTGTCTCGCCAACCAATAGAGACAAGCCTCCTGCTCTTTCCTGTCAAGCCCTCCTGGCATTCCTTCGTTGTGCTCTTTCAGTATTGAGCAATGGAATATAGATGTTGCCTGTCCTGTATGCCATTCCCACAGAGCTTGCACGTACTGCTCTCTGCCAACCCCATTCTATGCAGGTGCTTTGCTACTAAGTCATGGCCAGTATCTAGTCGGAACTGTGCTTTCGTTGTCCTTCTTCGATACTGATCCGCTCTTCCTTTTTTCTTTCCTTTAACTAGCTTGCTCCACATTTTATCCTTGCCTTTCTCTTTCCAGGCTTCTTGTACTACCGAGTTGCTGGCCGATCTCAAGTGTGCCTTGGCTGATCTGTATGATGTTCTCTTTATAAATTGTTTGGCTCTAGTTCCCATTTTAGCAAGGAAATCCTCTTTCTCGTTGCCATTTATTCCGCAGTGCGCTGGAATCCACTGTAGTGTTATAGTATTATCAGCCTTCATTAATCTTAGAATTTTTATTTTGCAGTCTCTTATTTCCGTGTCTACTTCTTCTTTACTTACTATATGGCCTGGATTGGTGCTCTCGAGTCCGTTAGTATCACCACCTTCCTTTCTATATAATGCTCGATCTTCTCTAAAGCTTTGCTTATTGCTCTCATCTCCCCTTCATAGTTACTTCCATTTGATCCTGCCGGGAATGAATCTTCAAACTCTCTACTGTATATGCCTGCTCCTGCATTTCCCTCTCCAGGTGTTGTCGATCCATCCGTATATATATGTAGCCATTTCTTTTCTGGGTATTCTTTATGTATAAATCTTAGTGCCATACTTCTCATATGCTCCTCTTGGTAGTTCTTCTTGTTCTCTCGTAATCCTTCAATTGTTAGTTTGTGGGATATTTCCAATGATGTTATGTGGATATTTTGCTTTGCTATTTCCTGTCGGTTTGTCATTAAAATTTCTCCCCTTAAGAGCGAAGGATACCTCTACGTCAAAAACCGCAGAAAATTTTCATTTTTTAATCATATCTCAAGATTGAAACACAAAATCGAAAATCTGAGACACCATAGCACTGTGGCCGGTTAGCCCTAAAGACTGAATAATAAATGTATTTAACGTTATAATCAGTATGACTGTGATAACGATTTCCTTAAATTACTAAGGAAATCGAGCCCTAAAGACTGAATAATAAATGTATTTAACGTTATAATCAGTATGACTGTGATAACGATTTCCTTAAATTACTAAGAAAATCGTTATCACAGTCATATTGATTATAACGTTAAATACATTTATTATTCAGTCTGTAGGGCTAACCATACCACAGTGCTATGGTGTCTCAGATTTTCGATTTTGTGTTTCAATCTTGAGATATAATTAAAAAATGAAAATTCTCTGCCGTTTTTGACGTAGAGGTATCCTTCGCTCTTAAGTTTTCCACTATATTTCTAGCTTCGGTTATAAATGTTTTTTGAGTTTTAAGATTTTCCTGGGGTTACCTATTCCAGTACTCTACATCCATACAAGCCATCTTTTCATATAGGCTTCCTGCAGCTACATGTCTTCTTGCTTCTAGTGGTGGGATGTCTGCTACTGCTTCCATTGCCGTGATAGGACTGGTTTTTACTCCTCCTGTTATAATCCTCAAGGCTTTATTTTGGATAACATTCAGCTTGTCCAAGTGTGTTTATGGGGTGTTAATCAGCAGGGCATTTCCATATTCCAACACTGGGCGTATATATGTTTTGTACGTTGTAGATAGTGTACTTACATTAGCCCCCCATGTTACCCCTGCCACTCTTTTCAGTAAGCCAAGTCTCTTATTACTTAATTGGCACATTCTGTCTACATGGTCAGACATTGTCATTTTTTTTATCCAAGATTACACCAAGGTAGATGGGGTCCTTTTCGTGTTTTAAGCTTACTTCTTTGTATTTTAGGTGAAACTGGGGCCTTGTTCTTCCCAATGTGTAATAGTTGTGTACTGTCTTTGTGTCGTTCACTATCATTCCATTTTCCGTGGTCCATTCCTCCAAAGCCTGTAATGCCTTGTTCATTTCAGCTTCCATTTTCTGTTCGTTTCGGCCGACATACCAGAGCACCACATCGTCAGCAAATAGTTTTATCTCGACCTCACTTCTTTCCCGTTTATATTTCACCAAGTCGTTTATATATATCAGGAAGTAAGTAGGGCTCGTTACTGCACCTTGTGGTACTCCTGCTTTGGTTTTTCTGTACCTTGATCGTTTGTTATTGCATCTTACTCTTATGTATCTCTGGCTAAGAACGTTTTTACGCCATCTGTATATGTTTTGTGGTACTTCTTGGTACTTCTTGGTCTTCTTTTTGTGGTATTTCTTTCATCTTTTTCATTAGTATTTCCCTATCTACTATATCGAATGCAGTCTTGAAATCAACGTACACAACCAGAGCAGACATCTTTTTATTAAAACCTTCTTTAATATCCTGTTGTAAATATGCCACCTGGTCTAGAGTCCCTCTGCTCTGCCTCCAGTTGTTGCGGAGGGGTTCCATTGGAATAGGAAGATATTCATACGTACCGTTGGCAATTTCGAGGATACACCTGCTCCGAGTTTATCCCCAGACTCTGGCATTCCCGTAGTGTACATCGGTCGGATGCACAGATTCTTCTGTACGCGACGTAGTGGAAAAAAACCCGGTTCATCTTTCTCATACATGGTTGGTAGTAGACCTCTTCGTAGGATGAGGCATTGACGGCACTGGCCGTCATCGTCAAACATATTTTCCAGATCACTGCTATCTGAATCGGATTCAATTACCGTAGTTGTTCGCCAAAGAGTTCGTGGTTCAAACGCTCCCTAAGCACATAAAAGAGCAATAGGCATTAGTTATGCCTAGTGATGTGAATCTGTAATATTACCTGTAATATTTCACTATGTTCGGTCACATTGAAACATTCGGTAGTTTTACAAAAAAAAACATAATGAGCCTAGTTAGTCGAGTGGGATGCTATCTAATATAGTCGTCTGCCTTACGAGACATGTTTTAAATTAATTACGAGCTCTATGTTGTTTAATGGAAAAGCAAGTTTTTAATGGGCTAAGGAACTGTGGGAAAATGGAAAACTCTACATTCTACATGTGGTTAGACGTTACGAAAGATGTTTTCGTTATCTTTAGTTGGTATCGATACATTTTCAAATTTAGCGCTAAATGCCGCTGCCAAACTTACTAGTGTTTTTCCTTTTCCTTGCCGAAACCATTTTTATATTCTAAACTTGCAAAGATTACGTTAGATTTTATTTCAATGCCCACATCTATAAAAATCCTGCTTTATACATTATAATAGCAAAATAAGAGGAAAAATCGTAAATTACCATGCTCGGTAATATTACTTGTAATATTACTGGTAATATTACCAATTTCAATGTGGCCGGTAATTTTGCATCTCTAGTTATGCCTCCACGTCTCATCCCTATTATTGTGTTGCCTGTTATGTAGGCTAGTTTAAATTTTGAGATTTACTAGTGTAATTTCATTTATCTGTATATATGCTATATAGTAAACTGTAATGATGGGTATCAATTTTTACGATTTGTTCGACATTAACATTTGTCTTGTACAGTCCATTTCCAAAATCTTGAAGGTAAAGCTGGAGGTTGGCAGTATAGTTGAGGATGCCTGGAGATACAATTGGTTAGAATTCTGGAGGTTGGCAGTATAATAGAGGATGCTGGGAGATGCAATTGGTTATGATTCTGGAGGTTAGCAGTATAGTTGAGGATGCTTGGAGATACAATTGGTTAGAATTCTGGAGGTTGGCAGTATAATCGAGGATGCTTGGAGATACAATTGGTTAGAATTCTGGAGGTTGGCAGTATAATCGAGGATGCTGGGAGATGCAATTGGTTATGATTCTCTAGACAATGTTCCATCTCCCTTCTGGTATATTGGACTGTGATTTTGTAGAAGGTTGGTGTACATGAGTTGGAGAAAAATTCATTTGGGTCCATCATCGATCCATTATTTGATGTTAGTGAATGGAATGGTTGTACAAGTTTATTTGGTTTTGTTTGGAAAAACAACTTGTCTCCAATTTTTACCTTACTTTCTGGTACCTACTTGATGTTTCTCACTGTTGTAGGATTTATACTTCTTGTTCTCTATGGCTTTGGTTGCCCTTTGCCCTTGAAGATTTCTCTTTGAGTTTTGGGTGTCACAATTGAGGAGGAGAGGTTTTCGTTGGTCCTAAAAATGGTGGTTGTTTGTTTTGTGGGTGGTAATTTCAGCCTTGATTTTATTTCCATGCAATTAAGAAGTGGCCGTTCTTTTCAGGAACCATCAGATTTCAATGTCTTCGTTTACTTGAGATTCAAAATTAGGGGCAGGCTGTGCATCAAGTTTTCTAAGTCTCACATTAAGTTCAGGTATGGGGGAGGGGATTAGGGAAAGAAGCACATTTGTCTCCTCTCTGTGTTGGCAAAGTTGGATGCTCTTGGAAAAATTCAAAACATTTTATCCACATTCATTCACGTTCATATCCATTTACCCACATGATGCTTGGATTTTAGGCAAATTTCGGATTGTAGCACGGAAAAGGTGACAAATAAGTGAAATAACATGTCGATCTGCATCTAGTCAATAAAGTTAAACAATTGAAACCTTTGAATGAGGTTTAGAATGTTCATAAATATACTTAAGGACACCTGAGAAATTAATTTATAATCCTCCTCAAGATTAATGTTGGTTCCTATAACCTGTGTAGGATTATAGAATTAGGCCTAATGCACACTAGTCATTGGATGATATGAAGCATTGTTATAAAGTGAAGGTGTATCTCTAGGATTTCAAATACAACATAAACAATATGCAAATCCTTAATAAGATATTGCCTGTAGGTTTAGGCCTGGCTGGTTATGAAAAACAGTAACAAATCATGCTGTAAACTAAATTAAAATACAAGTGATCAGATATAAAATTAGAGGATACTAAAACCTGGATACAAACGCTAATACTGTAAACTGAAAGTGTTTGACAAGAAATAATTTTAAAAACGTTTCAAATAAATCTTTAAAAATAAACTTACTTGCAAATATGAAATTAATTAATATAATTTTAATGAACATTAAAAAAAATATTTGCTGTAAAAGGAAGAATATAGTTTTTGTAATAGCTACAAATCTTAAATTATGAATACAATTGTACAAGGCCCACAGAAAATGTTCAAGCAAAGGTATGGCACAATTACATCTCATATGCAGTTTTGATTGTACAGTATTGTATTAAATTGTCTTACAGTGTTGGCGAACATGCCGGCCTCTCGGGGAGTTTCGTCCTCTGACGATGTGGAGTCCTGCATGGCCTCCTGCAACAAGATCCGCCCACATAAAACAACGACATCCTGCTGCAAACAAGTAACACGCCTGCCACTTCCAGGATGCAATCCATTTCTTAGGAGGACATTTCTTAGAGTACGTGTATCAAGGACATTAGGATTTTTTTGCCAAATTTAAGGATTTCCTACTGTAATTGAAAATTCATTGCTTATTCAGTATTCCTGTTGGGAGGACTGCATGTTTAATTTAATGGAAGCCAGAGAGAGCAGCAACTATTATCATGTTGAGTGTTGGCCTGTTTCACAGCTCTGCTCTCTGGAAATAATGAAAATATACTAAGATAGTAAATGTTGTGAATTTCAGCCAAATTTCATGATACGTTAGTGAAGTTTTAATGGATTGACCTTGAATCTTGCTTGTAAAAATTTTCTTTGCATGTAGCATTTTCCTATTAGATTTCATGATTTCAAAGATATTACCCCAAAGTATCGGCGCACATAACGAGTGCATTACTTTCTGTTTATGTAGTTATTTTATTATTATGTAGCCACTCACTAATTGATGCTTGGTTAATTAGACACAATTTTTAGCAACACAACTTGTTAAATTTCAACCCATACATAAATTTGTTTAGCCTTACCATGGTATTGAATAGCCTAAACAATGGTGGTGATGATTCTGATGTGTGGTCTCTCTTTGGCTTATTTTGTGTGAAGAATGGATTCAAGTACTTGGGATCACAAAAATTTTTAACTAAGGGAACCTTAAATAATATGCAATCACATTTTTTTAGGGTATGGAATGAGTGGAAGCTACACAGTAAACAGTAGCAAATTAAAAAAATATTGACCAGGCCTAATCGTGGGATTTGAGACACGCAGCCATACCAAAATGTTTCATAATTAGAAACTAATACACATAACTAACTATGATGAAACTTATGTTCATGTTCTACAGATTGGTGGTGATACTAGTATTGAAAGCATTTGATATTTTGGACAAGATTCCACGTATCTCTTTTTTCTCTCTTACGTATAGCAAACTAGGGTAAATACGTTTTCATTTTCTCTGAACCTTTGACCATTCAAATAATTTTCAGGAGTGAAACTGTAGTACAATTCTAAACACTTCTATTATCTAATATAGGCCTATTTCAGTACTAGGATAGGAAGGAATGTTATGCATACGAAATCAATCCTTCGCGGTTTATATGTGGATGCTTCACAGAGGTCCTTGAAAGATAGATATTTCTCCTTGGCAAAGGGGCCTGTTCCCTCCTGACCCGGTTCAGATGTTTGGGGAAGAAAAGCAAAGCTGGTCGAGGGCATGCTGTCCATGCTGGAGGAGAAAGAGGAGGAATGGAGCTTTGCCGGCACAAAACGTGGTTTTTCCGGCATTGATTCATCCGAAGAGGATACACCGCTGGATGAGGTAGTGTACGGGATCGGTCTTTGCATGGAGGAGTCACTATTGGTATCCATCTGCAAACCAGGAAACACATACCTTCATATTGAACACAGAGTGGGGACTAGATCTAATAATCGGTACCGGTAACCAATTTGAAACCGGCTATGTGCCAAACTAGTTCTTGTTTCATAAGCTGGTTGTTCGAAAATATGAAAGTATCAAGAATATTAAATATGGTCTACCATTCTTTGCTAGAGCATACACGGTTAATCGACACTACTTCCGTAATTTTGAGTATGCCTGCCCCCACCTACCCTCCAGTCCCTGCAACCATAGTTACAGAGGGTGAGTTGGGGGGGGTGGGGGGGGGGGGGGGGAATACTTCATCATCACTCACTGGCTTGTTGACTTTTACCACAAAGGGAATTTAACACATTTGATTTGAAATCGGTTCAAGAGGTTATCCGATTCGTAAAAAATACTTCGGCGTAGCATCTATAGAGTCGTAATATACATATTATATCGATTCAATTCAAATCTATTAAGTTAAAGCCTAATGCAGATAGCTTTTAATTTAATTTGGTACTAAGTTCTTTCTGATATCTTATTTTTTCCCGTCTTAAGTTGTGCCTTTGCCTAGTGTCAAGGATAGGGATGAGATAGTGTACACATGTAAACGTTTATTATTTTCCTCTAAATATTAAACGCATGGTCCTGTACATGCCGCCCACACAGGGTTATACTGTGTGCGGTCCGGTCACAGCATACGATCTTAGCCGACCGACGGCGCATCGTTGTTACCAACATCGCACACAAAATGAATGTGTACTGGGCACACCCTAATGCACTTGAAAAATCTATTGAGTGTGCAGGTACGAACATGTACATGCTTTTCACAGAGAGAGGTTACACGTTTTCCCCTACTTACCGGACTAGGTGGAACAATGATGCTTTGAGTCACGGCCGCTACAGCCTCGTTGCTTATTTCTTCGATGGCCCCTTAAACAAACAAACACATTCACGCCTCAAATAGTCTGTAAGAAAATATCTGGAAGCCTTCAAGATAAACAAATACTTTGTAGTTTAATGAAATTTTGAATTATTGTACACATTTAAAAAAAAAGTTCAATGCATGTGTCTAGTTTTGTCAAAGTTATAGTAACTATTATACTATAGTTTATTTTGTATTGATAATAATTAATAATCACTACTGTCTGGCAATAACATGAGTTGGACACCATCCGCATTTAAGTAATGTCCCTGTGGTGAGGTTTGTACATCAAATTGGGGCATACCTACTAATTGACCTCAGTTTACTTTGGTTTCCATAATTATTATGTTCTAGTATGTGGAAGGAACAAGATTAATGTGTTTTATGCGCTGTCTCGAGCCACAGTTGGCAACTTTTTAATGTGGTTGCTTACTTTCTAAGACCCCTGTGGATGTGAGTTGGGGGTTCTTCATATGATTGCAGTTTGCACAAGTTGAAGCCTAACCTTGTGTTCTGACAAGTTTGAGTAGGTATCAAACAACACATTTGTGATATCCATAAACGCCGTTCCAGGTTATACTGCCGTCTTTATTCCGTTTCCGGTACAGCCTACTTTACCAATATTACAAGGTCCACACATCTAGGTGGCGGTTAGTGGCGGGAGTCTTCAAACCAACAGTCGGGACATGACAACAATTGTGATGGAGAATGGTAACACTATATAACAGTATGTGTCCCACTTCCATTCCTTAAATTACTTTTGTGTTTAAAGTAATGTTAAGTTTGGTTGCTGGTCTAGTTGTAAATCGCCTAACTCTTATTATCCACAAATTGTATCTGTTTCCAAATTTAAAATAAATTCACCGGATCCGCAAACATCGACTTGGTTGCAGTGACTGATACCCTAGTCATGTCCCCCAATCTCATGACTCAAGCAACCCAGTGGCGTCCAGCGCAACAACTAAAAACTACATCTCCGAAGAGACCGCTCCGAGCTCAGTACCCATCTAGTGTGCAGCATTACATATATAGGCCCTATACATAAAGCAACCAGAAACATTATGAACATCAGCATCATCATCATCTTTGTAGAGACTAGGGTTGCCAACTATTGAATATGAAAATACGGGAATTTTAAAATTGATTTGAAATGTAGAGGGAAAGAGGACGGCGATGTCCCAGTTGCCGAAGGCCAAATCGTCGCAGGCACAAAAAAGGTTTCCTATAATAGACGTTAGGTCCCAGAAAATGAGTTTATGGATTTGATATATTATATTATATTTGCAGGTGTAATTTTCTCATTCAGTTAATGTTTTATTTTGGAGGGTAAATTGAATTAATATGTATTTTCTACATTTTGTCAAGCTATTTTGCATCACGTAGAATCTTTATATCCCGTTTTAAATAATTATAAAATTTGTGACACGAAAGAGAATAAATACCAACAACTTGTAACTTACCTAGTTGATCTGTTTCTATTGTCTAACCATTTATGTACCATCATGTATCATAATGAAACAATTGTCTCAACATAAGACTTTAAGTTCAAAATGCTCAAATGCTGAATGCTGTGAACTGTTAGTAGGCGGAAGTTTACGAAATGTGTATTTTAAAACAAACTGTAAAAATACGGGAAAACTGATTTCCGTGTAGAGTTGATACGGGAAGCGGGAAATCACAGTGGAAAACAGGATTTCCCGGGAAATACGGGAGAGTTGGCAACCCTAGTAGAGACAGTCTTAGAACGAACCTACTCAATCCAGCTCTTCCCAGTGAACCTATATTATATAAATAATATAACAAGTCTCTGGGAAGACAAGGATTGAGTATAGGCCTACTGGTAGGTTAACTCGGAGACTTCAAGTATTCTGAAGATGGATTATGCAACTATTCTGAAACGCCAGTTTTTAAAGTTGACAATCGACGTGGCATAGATACCCCAACAACCAACATCAATAATGAATCGGGCCGCGAAAGGCAGCAACTAGTTTAAAACCCAGACACAGCTTTTTTTCTTATAGAAAATAGCATATAATAAAAAAATTCCATAGTAACCAAATGCTCCTAAAAATCAAGTAGAAACTGTGCATCCGGGCTTTAATGTTTCAATAAATTAACTTGCATACAACACTGAGAAATTGAAAAATCATCAGCCCATTTGCTAAATCGAATGGCAGACAGCTGCCAACATGTGCCAGTCCATCCTTTGAGGATAATTTTGTGTACAAATTACAAACAATTAACACTAATGCTCAACACATTAGATAGAATTTATAAATGAGTTGTAGGTATCAATACAAACGTAAGTATGCAAGTGTAATTGTGGTAGATATTCTACACAAATATTGTATTTAATTCAAATAATGTAATTTATTGGGGGGGGGGGGGGGGCTACTGAGTGTGATTCCAAAAGGGTGCATATATTATAAACTATATTCACACAACTGTAATTCTTATTATAGTGTAAGCACACATGTAAGTAATGTATAGTCACGTTTGATTGACATAAATTGTGTAATGTGTATGCCTTTCTCTGTTAATTACAAATGCATAATTATAATGTGACAAGTGGCTAAAAATATTTGTTATAACAAATATTTTTAGTAAAAAACATTTTTAAATGGTGGTGGTGATCTTAGAATTGGATGGACTGATCGGGGGGGGGGGGGGGGGGGAGGGTGGAGTCTTGCCTTGGTAAAACTGGTATATTATAATGAATTCTTGTTTTACTTATTTCTTCAAGAATACTTCCATGAACATTTAATGGTATAAAACCAAAAGCTTTGGGTTATAAAACCTGTTAAAAATACATAAGGTTTGAATTAATAATATGAGTACAAAATGTATTTACTTACATAGTTACATTATTTTACATTTACATTCTTTAATCCAGGTCCAACATTCTCTTCTAAATGTATAACTATCCTTAATATCCCTTATGTTTTGTGGTACACGATTAAATATATTTATACCTCTTATAAAAATTGATTTTTCTCCAAATCCACTGTTTATTCTTTTTACAAAAATATTTGTTTTATTTCGTAGGTTATATTTTTGTATATCAGAGTTCAAAATCAATTTCTTACTTAAGTAATTTGGTGCCTTTCCATGAGATATTTTATTTATGAGGCATAATGTATATTTATGTACTTATGTAAATGAAAAAATAGCATTTATGCTAATAATAAAGATACTACTACTACTACTACTACTGTACAGAATAGGTGCATAGTGGGCTAGGCCTAGGCCTAGGCCTAGCTAAAGCCTAGACCTGTATAGGATTGCATTTCCAGGAAAAAGTAGCTGGGCACTATTTCAATTAATTTGCTCCTTATCTTTTGAGATAAAGGAAGGGTGGCCTAGTCATACCATGAATAGTTATCGATGCAATCGACTAGGCCTACCTAGGCCGTAGTCAACTGCATATTGTGGATGTTCATGTGCCCTCCTTCCAAACGGCAGCCATTTTGTAATTTGAAACCTAGCTCTCAATTCACAAAGTCCACTTTACTAGGCCTAGGCCTAGGCCTATGCCTCGACGTAGGCCTAAGTTGTTGAATTAGATTATAGACCAACCGAGTTCGCCGCCCGTTAGAACACTTATTCGGTTCCAGTTTGACCAATTTGACATCAACGTGATAGATCTATCTCACAGCCATGCAATCAGCCCGAACTTTTCCAATATTAAAGAAGGGACATTTTTACTTACTTTGCAATCTGTGGCCGTCGTCGTCGTCCGAAGATGAACCGGATGATCGCAATGCTAGCCAGCTAAGTTTGGCTCGATTAATCCCCTTCATATCCTCGTCTTCCCTGTCCATTTTCCCTTCACAAAATGGTGTGTACCACAAAATGGCGTGTGTTAAGTCTCAAGATGTCGCTTCGGCAACGACCAACGAGTAACTGCTTCTAGTCTTCTACGCAAGTGAACACGTGAACTCGCAGCGCGGCGAGTGTTGTGGCCAAAGACGATAACCACTGCAGCTTGCTAGAAGTCACCGATAGCCCCTCGAGGAGGCACTGCACTATTTATTCCGTTGATTTCAAAGAAGTCAAACATTCTTACAAACGAATTATCGCCCAACCACAATGCAATATTAACAGTAACAGTAAAGTTTTAATCATTCCTATTGCCTGATGTGAGCCAATTGTTGCTCAAAACCTTACTGTTAACGTCACTGTGAATGTTAATTTTCATTGTGGATGCGCCTTTCATATAGAAAGTTAGTGTTGGCCGAACAGCTCACAACGTTCTATGTATTAATAGACATACTCCACCCACTCATTTGTTCGGAAATATATGGGATTGTTTCGCATTTTTTCTTGATACTTATTGCTTGCTCGTCGTAGATTAATATTCCCGGGATTCAATATTGTCTTCCCAGGTGTATTATCGCCAGAACTGTTTTCTGGTTGCTTTTATTCAACCCTTAATACCTTTTTATCCTTTGAAGCACTAATGTCCAAATTTTAGCACTAAGCAGCACTAACGTAGGTAGCACTAACGATTGGCGAAAGACAATATCCATAAAGTGTGTAATTAAAAAAGTGGTTGGCTAACTTGACGTCAAGTTGGCCATCCCTAATTAAACCCTTAATAACTTTTTACCCGTGTGAGCACTAACGTTCAAATGTTTGCACTAACCAGCACTAACCTAGCACTAACGATCAGTCTTGGTTTGAAAGGGATGGCCGGAAGTTGGTTGACCAACTTGACATTCCTATTTTCCACGGTCCACCCCACTTCTACAGGGTATATCTTACTATCTTTGGCCAGCAGTCTCCAGTTTATTCGAGTTTATGTCAACTATTCCACTACCCTTATTTCTATTAGTTTGTGAGAATATGCACATCTGCAGAACTTATATAACGTTCTCCGCGCAACTGACAGGGATAAATCACACTAAAAAGGTTTTTTTTTCTTAAAGGGGGGCGGGAGGGGGCTCACAAATTGGTGATCTTGATGACCCCGCTAAAATTTAAATCTACTGTATAAATCTTACGTAATATTTTTATTCTTATTAGCACGCAAAACAAGGATTGAATCTGCTTACTTTCTCCCCTTTCATTTAAATGATTATGTAGAATTTCCTTTCTTCTAAAAAATAGCTTTTCTTTTTCTCTGCTTATACTTTTCTTTTAACCTATCTTTCTATAACCTATCAGTTTTGCTTAATTGTGATTATTATTGTTCATATAACGTTTCTTTTATGAAGTTTACCTCCTTCACAGTTGCGTACCCGTAGTACTCTGCTATTATCAATCACCCCCCCCCCCCCCCTTCCCCCCTAGAGCCACACTACATCACTCGCGCTGGATGACTCAACTCAAGTCATGTCAGTCGCGCTCAGCGTACGGCAGGAGGTGGATGTGTCGCCGTTGTTGTCATGATGTTCAGGTAAGACTGAATCAAATTATAGCTAACGGTTAATTTGCATTCTCTCTATCGACGTGGCTGATGATTAATTAACACAAGTAATTAAATGTGGTGCTGTCAGTACAACGATAGCGCTGTGTATAAGGCTCAGCCAGAGTCGGTATTTTGACGAACCTCAAAGGGGTGCGCGCGCACCTTGCAGCCAGTGTGGAGTACGCACCTGTGCGGGGGAGCCCACGCAGTGTTGAATTCTGAGTTTTGTCCCCGGGGGGGCTATTTCAAATCCCGGAGGTGTAGACATCGAATGAGCGGGGGGGGGGGGGGAATTTTCAAAACCACTGCTGCTTCCACATCACTTCCACATCACTTCCACAACTAATAAACTGTCCAAGTGTTCTGATACACAAACACTACTTAAAACATTATTTAAACAAAAATATATGTTCAACAAACCACTTGATGCCCAGTAGAATGTGAGACGGAGTTTAGATAATCCTGGCCCTTCCCTGCGTTTTTTATGCTTGTTTCAGCTCTCTTGTCACATACTTTTGTGACACAGAAAAATGTATTTACTTATTAAACCTGCAAAGCATTATTTCCGTGTCATTTCAAAATTAAGTAATATATATATAGAGATATATAGAGCTTGGGGCGAATGACAATTCCCGAGGGGGCTTCGTCCCCCCGGGATCATAGCTGAATTCAACACTGAGCCCACGGTCCAGGATAATATTGGACCGGGGGGAGCATCCACTTTGAGGGGTCATTCAACCACTATTAAGTGGACAAATAAGACAAATTATGGAGAAGCAGCTACAGAGCGTGAAAACGAGTAAAAATTTTGTTTGAATAAATCAAAATATTTTTTATTGCGAATTGGAAATTGGAAAGTGTAAAAAAAAATAATAGTAGGAAAGTTTAAAACATCTTGGCTATTTCATAATCACAATTGTCTACAATTTTGAAGTTTCCAAAGTAAAACAAGTCAAGAAAAATGCAAATAAAAATATTTTCATTCGACTACTTAGAAAGTAACGAGGTGCAGTTTGTTTCTCATATTATGTATATTCTTGTATGTTTAGTATTAAATTTAGTATTTTAAATATTTAAATTTGAATATACAGTACCTATGCGGTTATCTCCCGCCTTGCTTATGTCACACGGGGCAGACTACGTCACACGCGAGGGATGACTCAGTCAGCCAGTCTCGCTGAGCGCTTCATTCGGGTTGTTGTGTAGCTGCACTTCTCATGTCCAGGTAAAACTTGGCTTCATCTGAATACCTACTTACCCGCTCTTCTCATTAATTAACAGCGAGTAGACAGTCCCAGTGGTGTCATACTAAATGGGGTATACGCTCTTTCCAGGGGAAAGTGCATTTTCAATTGGGCATCTGGGGGGATGCCAGGGAGGGCAATTCAATTTCCAAACCCTGTGACCAACACCCTGTCGACAACTCATTATCTTTTAGTTCTTCTTTCGCCGCAAATTGTTTTTCTTTCGAAAACGTGCACTTTCATAATATTTAAAAACATTTTTTCAAATGTGTAGACTAAACACATTTTGGGCGGTATTTGTGAAACCGCCTAGTCAACCCGGGACTTTTTGGGGTTTATTGCAAATGGTGGCATTTTACAAGCTTTGAAAGTGCTTTCGTAGATATATTTATATTATTATGAAGTAAGAGTAATACGTTTTAAACAAATCTACATTAAATAATCAGGTTTGTCCGTGATGTTCAAATGACATTTTGATTTCCCATGCACATAGCAAGTAATTCATAAAACACTCAATGCACTGTAGGACTGCTTCTAATAACTACCAGTAATTATTGTAATTAGTCAACGCACCTGGACCATAACTCAACGATGACTTCATATTGATCTCAAATAGTAGTCGTTCATTTCTAGTACAGTCCGCTGACTAATACCAATTCGGCTGTACGCAATTCACGTCATATACTCTAAATATCCAAAGGACTGTGTATTAAAGTTCCTAGTCTCCCGGGCTTCCTCAGACATAGCAACGATCCCGGATGTACGAGTTCACGTATGTCAAGAGAGGGTTACGTCCCCAGTAAAACCTTGAGACAGCTGTCCAGACATGGGTTCGAGTCCCGAACCACCCTGGTCAGGGTTTACATGTGTGTGTGTGTACATGTTTATACATGTGACACCGCTGCGCAGGTCTTGGGTTTAATCATTTGTTAAAAATGCAACACATACAAACAAGTGGAAACGCAGCCCCCTGTGACTTACACTACAATCTGTGTCTGTATGCCACTATAAATACACCAAATGTCTCGTGACATTTACAACTTAATAAACGCCATTGCGCCCTCCCCCTCCCCCCCCCCCCCCCCTCTTCCGTCCCATTAGTCTAAACGTTCTCGTTTGTTGCCATGTATTTTTCGCGGAATAGGGCTCAGCAACTTGGTCGTGTGAAGCGAAAGGTTATTTTTGATTTTCACAATACTGACCCAAGTACAAACAAAACTGCGCCAAAAAATGTCGAAAAGTAATAATAACTATATTTTTTGCACTATTTTGTTATGCTCTAAACATGACAATCTGGTAGAATAAACTTGAGAACTGCCATACCCACATTCAAATTAAACCAAACAAAAATAAATGATTTTTCTAATGTCTGCTTTTCTTATGATTTTGAGACCGCTGGAGTCTGTCGAAGACCAAGCAAGATTAGATACTATATACCATAGCATATACCGATACCATAAGAGTAACTTCTCCCCACGAGTTAGGTTTGATCTAATCGTTGTCAGGTTAAATCGACAAATGATTCTCCTCTGTCTTACTGTTATGTTTGTTGGCATAGGCGTGCGCAGATGTTGATCAAACAGTTTGGGGGGTGGGGGGCACAATAAATTCCCGGCCAAAGTACTCCCCGGGGGCACCAATGGGCGGTGTGGCCCCCTGGGAGTGCCCCCCACAAAAAGCACCGCAGGTGATTTTTTTAAACTCGTTTATAGTGTGTTTTTTTACGAGGAGTACAGGTTGTCTGTTGAATGAGTTAATTTCACAAAATTCTTTGTGGATATATAACATTGTTACAAAGTGATGGAAGTGGTCAGTTACAAACTTGGCGGTAGGGCAACAGCCAAGAGGTGATTTTGAGGTCGGTCAGCTGATTCCAACGTCAATCCAATCTAGGACTTCATATAAGATTAGCGGGCAGAAGTCGAGGCAGATACATTTCTACTGATGTATTGTTACTTGTGAGCAAGACGCTACTAAATACGATTTTCCAATCTAATGTAAAAAAAAAGTGTAATGTAATGTAATGTAATGTAATGTAATGTAATGTAATGTAAAAAAAAGTAGAACTACTTGTTTGTAGTGTCATGCAGTGTCAACGATTTAGATTCATAATTATTCGTTAGTAGTAATATTAATAATAAAGATAATAGGTAATTACTCTCTATAGGAATCCCTGTTCTAGAGGGAAAAACCCTGAAAACAAACCTTCACTCAAGATTGCAGGTGACCGGAAACGAATAGGCGACCTTCCGAATAAAAGTATTGTGTCATCACACTTTTTCAATCCCGCGCTCTAACCACAGCCTTGTATAACTGTTACCCAGGCGCCTGATGTACTGCGTTATCGAAACCAAAGTCCAAACAATCAAACATTCCCTCACCTCCCGCCAAGTAGGCCTAGGCCATTGGGTTTGACATATAGGCCGTTACAGATCTAGCCTAGCATAACTAATTTATTAACAGTAGAATATTAAGGTAAGTAACCTGTTAGATGTACGTTTCTTGAATCAATTAACTAAATATTAAGGAAATACTAATTTAGTCTAAATTATTTTAGGGTGCTGGGGATCCTCATCGTTTCCAGTCGGTGTTCGGAGGGCGTAGCTGCCTAGGGTGTAGGGCCCCCCTGGCCGCCTTGGCACTAGACCCTGTGCCCTAACAAGGAATGGAAAGAAAGTAGGCCTAATTTAGCAACGAAATATTACTGTAAACAACGTATTGATCACATTTATTGGTATTTATTCAATCAAATTACTAACGATTAACGAACGTGACTAATTCAGTCTGTTTTCAGTCGGTGTTCGGAGGGCGTACCTAGGCCTAAGCCTAGGCTCTACCCCTAGGCCTAGGGTCTACCTGCCCGCTTTGGCACTAGACCCTGTGCCCTAACAAGGAATGGAAAGAAAGTTGGCATAATTTAGCAACGAAATACAACGGTAAACAACGTATTGATTACATTTATTGGTATTTATTCAATAAATTCCTAACGAGTAACGATTAACGAGACTAATTCAGAATCAATTATTTTTTTTAAAGGGTTCTGGGGATTCTTCCACGTCGACCGACCGAACAGAAGCCTTGGCAAACCCTAGCACCTAGCCCAGGGCCCTCGATCTAAGGACTTTTGTAAGTTTTACTCGATAAATGTGTTGCATTTGTGTCAGCTGAAAGTGCTTTAATCTGTGCCTGTGGGCAAGTCCAGTATAGGCCTATGCCCTAGGCCTAGTTGTTATTGGTGTTCTTCTTATAGATGCCCTATGAGGCCTAGGACCTGCAATCTTGCCTTGATTATTCTCTCTTGCCTTTCCTCAACGGTAAGAATCTGCTTAGTCGGATTCATTCAGTGAATCACTTTCACTTGGGTCCCGAGTTTCCAGCCCATTGGCTGACCAAGTAACCTCCTAAAACCTTTCAGTTCGTCCTACATTAGTTGACAAGTGTTCGTAATAGGCCTAGGCCTAGTCATAGGCCAGCTCTATAGTACGCTGGTAGGTCTAACATTTTATAATCTGTGTGTACGTTCGCATATCCATGCTTAAAGCTTTCTTGTTACCAGGGCAACGAAACCAGAAAATGAAACATTATTAAAGCTCATCTTTTTTCTTTCCCAGAAGAAGTTGACCATATTAACTTTAATATCTCTTGTCACAATCAGACTGCAAACACACTTCACAAGTCACAACACTTATCGGTTGCTTGTAATTTTTCAGGTTATGGAGCATAACCACAATTTCCCCTTTTCCGTTACCGGACTATAGGCCTAGTAGGGCTTACTAGCCATCAACCTTTATGTGAATCCTTTGTTCTTTCATCTTTCTTTCTTTCACCTTTCTTTCTTTCTTTCATCTGAATTCTTGCTTCTTTATTTGTTTAGCCTAGCCTATGTTTATCTTGTACTTGTCTTATGTGAGTGTTTTTCTTTTTTGTTTCAGAAACGACAAAAACTTTGGCTATTAACTTAGGCTACTTTGGCATTAAGTTTTGCGTCAAGAAAAATAGAACATTTTTTATCCTTTAGGGATTTAGTAAATTTATTGAGTTCAAGTATTTTGTGTTTTAATCTGACCATATTGTGTCAACCTGATTATTTTAAAACCTCACGAATTGTGGCAGAAAAGGACTGAAAATTTGCCTTCTGATCCACCAAAATATTGAAGATTATACGTCTGTGTTTCTGTTCAATGTTCTTTTGTTTCACTGTGTTCGAGTATAATTTGTGATTTAATACGACCGTAAAGTAGCGGAAAATAATACGTTAACCTCAAGAATTGTGGCAGAAAGGGACTGATAACTACCTTCTGATATACCACTAAACTCAATAAAAATGTCAATACGTACAAAGCCGAATGCATCAACTTTCTTAAGAATAAATACCCATATAACTAATATGTAAGTTATTACAAATTAAATCTCTGACTATATATTATTACGTTTAAGTTTATGTATTTTTTTATTTTCAATCTATGATGTATCTTAATTTGCAATTGTAATTTCGATATTTTACTGTACATTGTATCTATGTAATGTATATTAGCGAAAGCTTAATAAATAAACACTACTACTACTAACACCAAACAGAAGATCATAATTCTATGAAGTTGTTTTTGCTCTTTAGATCCATGCATGTTCTTCTGTTTGTATTTCTTCCTTACAGTCTATGTTGTTTGGCCTGCCACGCATGGCCGATGCGGGTTGGGCTGGTTTGGTTTCTTCCCATGGAAACGACGGGTAAGTTGGTTTTCATGAATTACCATCTTGAGCCACTGAATTAGGCTCTGCCTGTAGGGCACCACCCAGGCACTTTGAACTAGATTAATATTCGTGTCAAGTACAAAAACATCACGATGTGTCACATTTCAGGATCGTTTCAAGACTGTCGGCTACCTCAAGATCATCCAACATCGAAAACAATCGTCGACGTCAAGACGCCGCATGGCCGATGCGGGATGGGCTGGTTTCTTCCCATGGAAAGGACGGGTAAGTTGGTTTTCTTGAATTAACATCTTAAGCCACTTAATTAGGCTCTGCCTGTAGGGCACCACCCTGAGCACATGTAAGGCACTTTGAACTAGATTAACATTCATGTCAAGTACAAAAACATCACGATGTGTCACATTTCAGGATCGTTTCAAGACCGTCTGCCACCTCAAGATCATCCAACATCGAAAACAATCGTCGACGTCAAGACGCCGCATGGCCGATTGGGGATAGGCCGGTTTCTTCCCATGGAAAGGACGGGTAAGTTGGTTTTCATGAATTAACATCTTAAGCCACTTAATTAGGCTCTGCCTGTAGGGCACCACCCAGAACACATTTAAGGCACTTTGAACTAGATTAATATTTGGGTCAAGTACAAAAACATCACGACGTGTCACATTTCAGGATCGTTTCAAAACCGTCGGCCACCTCGAGATCATCCAACATCAAAAACAATCGTCGACGTCGAGACGGCTCTGTCGTCTCACCACTTCCATTGTAAGTTCAATATGTGTGTAAGTCGATGCACAAAATGTTAATTGTTAACGTTGTAATAATGTAATGTTTTTGTAATGTTTGTTGTTGTTGTTGTTAAGTACAAAAATGCTCGTTCCATTATCGTTTCCATCTCGTTTGGAAACTTTGCATGCTGGGTAAGATAATGGAATCGGCAATAGCTTGGCAACTTCAAACTATGAAATCATCAAAACTGAAAACATATGTAAGAATTTGATTGGTGTTTTGAAATTGGTAGTGATTCGAAGGAAGATCGATTAATAGGAATTAATAGTTTTATATTCCCAGGGTACAAATGAAGAAAACGGTTAAAGAAACCTAGTTAAAATTAATTTATCCCTATCAATAGATAACTCCAGTAGTAGACCTAAAAGTTGTTTTAGTTCCAGTGGTACTTGTCATAAAAGCTTGTTTTATACTTTATACCAGGCTGGCATTTCACCATAGAAACTGGTTCGAAGGGGACGTATTGTCCACCCCTTGAGTAGCGCTGTCAACGTTGGGGCGAGTTGTTGATGTGATAAGTGTCTTATCCGTGGAAAATGATAATTGAGCCTGGCTTCCTTTAAATTGACCTTGTTGTTGTTGTTCTTGTATCACGAGTCCAAATGATGTAATAATGAAATACGCACATATTCTCAATATTTCTAATCATTTTACTTTACGGTCACTGTGTTATGCACAATATGACTTGAATCATGTTTCTACGATCAAAACTTACCAAACTACATATTATGGGTAGTTGTGGTTTTTAATCTCCTAATTCTTAATCTCACTCATAAGTCTCGTATTTTTCGACCCACAAACAAAATTCAAAAACCGCTACAGTATTTATGTAATTCCACGTACATTCACGTAGTGTACACATGTTTGTAAAATTACAAAAAAAAAAACTTTTTATTAGGTGGTTAAGTTGTTCTATGGACAGGTTGTCAACCGTCATTATCAAAATGTCAGATATGGCGCTGTGAGTCCCGACGCTGGTATGCAAGCCATTCAGAAGTCGGTGGACAAGAGTGCAGGCGATAAGAGCTATTAGCATTCCATTAGGGGTCGGTAAAGTAAAACGCCACATCTCGCGGTGACATGCCGGCCTGGTGTAAAGTATAGTTCCAGTAGTACTTGTCATAAAAGCTAAGTTTGTTGTAAGTTTTTGCTTATAGCAAACCTCTGTGTGAATTTTGCAGTATATGTCAGAATTGGCAATTTTAGAGAGATGTAACCTAGAGCAGACTTACATAAAAAACACATCCATGTAGTCCTATAAACTGCAATTGGTCATACATTTGAAGAAGACTAATTATTTAAAATCTCATTTTAAGTGGACTGGGGGGTTAGTATCAAAATATTTGTTTCAATATGTAATATTGTCACATTCAAACGTAGCTTTGCTTACTGCCAACAACTTTCATTCAGTCACAAGTCACATAAGTGACAGTTCGAATCCTCTAACCAGAAGGCTTAATTTAACAAGCATACATATCGGGTTGAGTTGAGGTAATCATCTGTGATGAAATGTTTGTACACCTGTTTTCAATGAGTGTTGATGATATCATAGTTGGATCTGTCATTAGTGAATGGCAAGTGCATACGTAGCATATACTTGGTTAATGTTAATGTTAAATACTTTAAGGCTGCAAATGGGCCACAACTACCCGGTGGGAACCTGTCCCAACCTCCCTCCCACCTACCCACCCTCATCACTTCATATCCCTCATTCTATTTCTAAATTCCCTTGCTGATTCACACTCAACAACCTCCTCTCCTTACCTTTCTTTCAACAAATCCAAACCTACCCAGAGTCCCAGATCACTTCTTACCACCTGCCGCTGAAACTTCCATTTATGATCCCCCCTCGCTCTGTATACCCCTTCTTGCAATCTGCTATGGGTTTCCCCTCAACCTCTTTTCCCCTAGCTGCTTTGTATAGATTACACAACCTATCACTCCTTCTTCTCTCCTCTAACGTCTCCCAACCCAGCTCCCCTATCATCGCTGTACTGTAACGCTATCATAAACCCTCATCACGTTCCCTAACTTATCTTCCTCATATCTCCAACGCCTAACTTGTCCCGTAACCTTCTTTGCCGCCTTACGATGCACCTTCTCTAGCCCCAAGACCTCCCTCTTCATATATGGATCCTACACCGTCCCCCCATATTCCAAAATAGGCCGAACTACTGTTTTGTAAGCCCTATCCTTTCCCTTCCTACTAGTTCCCTTCAGATTTCTCATAACAAACCCTAGGGTTCTATATCCCTTTCTTACACTCTCTTGCACTTGCTCCCCCCATCCCAAGTCTTCTGCCAATACAATCCCCAAATACTTATACTTCCTTACCTTCTCTAGAACTAGTCCATCAAGAAAATACTCCCTCCCATCCCCTTTTAATTTACGCGTGAACCCACTTTACATTTTCCCGCATTTAATCCCATCCTGTTGTCAGTAACTCACTCCTGTATTCTCCTCAAATCATCCTGCAACAATTTAGTATCCTCCTCCCCCTTAATCACCCTATACCTCCATAGCTTGCCGGGTATCATTGCTTTGAAACTAATTTTTAAACAAATACTGGTAGGCTATTTAGTATTTATATATTGCCATTACCCATTGGTCACGTGTTTCCAAATTGTTATAGTAGGGAAGTCAAGACTTCTACATTAACCAATATGCATGGACTTCAAAATATTTTTGAATACCTAGCACACTACTTAGGCCCAGGATAACAATTTCCACATATTAATGATGATTTATTTATTGAAAAGCTTGTTTCTACCATGTGGCAACTGCTAATCAAAATCTTTGAAATCTCTACCAAATAGCTTGTTTGCTACAACTTTCTTATTTGTTAATTGCTTGTAAATCGCTTACCATAAAGGATGATTAGTTTGTTGGTCAGGGGGGGGGGGTTCGTTTCCAGGCGGAAACGAAACTTTCGACAGGCTGGAATCTTTTCTTGACCAATCTGAACCATGTGGCATGTTTTAAGTATTTTGCACAGTCTGCTAGCAGTGAATCAGTGAATCATCCAGGTGGCGGTAGGTGTTGTTGTTAAAGCAGTATCATTTGTTCTGATAAACATGTCAAACGGGCACGAAGTTAACAATAAGTAAGCTAATACTTTATTACAACACATTATATTAGGTTCTATACATTATTTAGGCTAGGCTGTAGTACTACGTTACTAATGTTGGCCTATTAATGTAGGCATAGGCTTATTGTAGCCTAGAAATTGCCTAGACTAAAACAGTTGGGCCTAGACCTAGGCTAGGACTACACCACGTGATGAATTGACGTCACTTTCGTCTGTAGGATGTAATTCCGACAGGCAAATTGCAGATGGAATTACTTTCCACAGTCGAAAGTGACATCAGAAGATCACGTGATGTAGTCCTAGCCTAGGTCTAGGCCCAACTTTTTTAGTCTAGGCAATTACTAGGCTACAATAAGCCTAGGCCTACATTAATAAGGCCTACATTAGTAATGTAGTACTACAGCCTAGCCTATATAATGTGTAGAATCTAATATAATGTGTTCTAATAAAGTATTAGCTTACTTATTGTTAACTTCGTGCCCGTTTGACATGTTTATCAGAACAATTAATGATAATGCTTTAACAACAATACCTACCGCCACCTGGATGATTCACCACTAGCAGACTGTGGAAAATACTTAAAACGCGCCACATGGTTCTGATTGGTCAAGAAAAGATTCCAGCCTGTCGAAAGTTTCGTTTCCGCGTGGAAGTCGAGACTCACCCCCCAGCTGGGAATCTACATTCAGTTTTCTGAATTTTCTTGTTTCAGTTTGATCTCAACTTATTAAATGATTCCCTCAGATGAAGATTTTCAAGACCATCTGATTTTCAAGATTCGAGGAGAAGATGAAAGCCGTGTGCGGCTTCCCGGGTTTGCGTTTTGGCCGCTAAAACTAGATCGAATAATCGTCTGCATATTGTCATGTTGACTATCGATGTTGAAATGTTGTATGTTGAATATTTATTATTTATTATAAATAAACAAATAATATTGGTGAATAATTGTTTTTGAATAGCCTAGAAAAAGTCCAGAAATCTCCTGAAAAAGTCCAGAAATCTCTTAAGTCCATAAACTTGGTGGCAACCTCGTCTTGATACCTTGAAAAAAAATACTAAGTCCATAAACTAGGTCACAACCACAAGGTTGCAACCCCCAGGCAACCTTCAAAACTAGGTCGTAACCTCTAGGTGACTTTCAAGAAATTTTTTTCATAGAATGCCATCCAAGACTGTTTATAAACTAGGTCACAACCTCAAGGCAACCTTCAAAACTAGGTCGTAACCTCTAGGTGACTTTCAAGAAAAATTTTTCATAAAATCTCATTCACAACAGCTCCTTCACTAGGTCACAACCTCAAGGCAACCTTCAAAACTAGGTCGTAACCTCTAGGTGACTTTCAAGAAAAATTTTTCATAAAATCCCATCCACAACTGTTCCTTCACTAGGCCACGACCTCAAGGCAACCTTCAAAACTAGGTCGTAACCTCTAGGTGACTTTCAAGAAAATTTTTTCATGAAATCACATCCAAAACCGTTCCTTCACTAGGTCACAACCTCTAGGCAACCTTCAAAACTAGGTCACAACCCTTTGATGACTTTCAAAGAAAACTCGCAAGTCCCAAAACTAGGTCACAACCTCAAGGCAACCTTCAAAACTAGGTCACAACCCTTTGATGACGTTTTCACAACCCTTTGGTGACTCTCAAAGAAAACACCAAGTCCCAAAACTAGGTCACAACCTTCAAAACTAGGTCACAACCCTTTGATGACGTTTTCACAACCCTTTGGTGACTTTCAAAGAAAACACCAAATCCCAAAACTAGGTCACAACCTCAAGGCAACCTTCAAAACTAGGTCACAACCCTTTGATGACGCTCAAAACTAGGTCACAAGCTCTAGATCACATTCAAAGAAAATACCAAGTCCATAAACTAGGTCACAACCTCTAGATGACGTTTAAAACTTCACCTTTTCACTTAGTTTTGAAGGTTTTGAAGTAGGTCACAACCCTTTCATTGCCGAGAGTTTGCCGTTAAAGGGTTACTGCTGGAAAGGGAGGTGAGACTGGAAGCAGGGTGCAAAGTACAAATCGGTGTATACAACAAACAGCATTTGTTGAACAAGATTTATTGAACAGTCATATTGTACAGTGAACAGAGCAAGAACTATGATGGGAATGAGAAGCAGGGTGTTAGTGCAGTAAATGAACACAACAGCTTGAGTTAAATGGCATATATTGAGAAGATTAGTGCAGTATATTCACTACACAGCAAGTAGAGGTTCCACGGCCTTGAGAATGGTTGGCAAGTGCCCGGGATAGGCGTTGGAGACTGTCGTATGACATTCGAGCGAGAGATGCAAGTAGTCAGAAGAGATGTAGTAGTAGAAATTTGGCAAGATGTGTTTGTAAAGGGTATGAACCCTGCCATTGGCCTGGAACAAAGAACGAGACAAATTAATGGATGCGATACTGCTAGAAACAACGCACAAATGTCCATACCAACTAGAACTCTCGTATTAGCAAATGCACACACGGAATGTTCCATGCATTTTTTCTACTACGAGAGCTCCCATCAACTTGTGTGACATAAGCTAGCTGTTGAAAGATAACAACAAATACTTTTTGCATCCTGTGAGATCATCAGTTTGTAAATCCATCCATATTTGGTCTTACAATTACAATAACAATATTTAGGTAGAATATTCATTATTTTTTTACAGACAAACGGTACGGTTCCGCCAAAAACCGTTTACAGTTTCGTGATCACGTGGTCAAGATCTATCAAATTCGATTTTAAAAAGACAAGGTGTTAAAACTCATTTTTAGGACTTAGAAAAAAAAACGACTTAAATTTTTTTTTCAATTTTCAAATTTTTTATCATTGGACCGTATTATTGGATAATTTGTGAATCCAAAGAGCCCCTCAGTTAAAAAATCCATCCATATTTGGCCCTACAATTACAATTTGAAAGTATCGAGTTGAATAAAGATTAATTTTTTACAGCCAAACGGTTCGTTTCCGCAAAAAACGGTTTACGGATTCGGATTCACGTGATCAAGATCTATCGAATTCAATCATAAAAAGACAAAGTGTGGAAATTGAAAATCTGAGAAGGGTATATATAGCCTTGATTGCAAAACGGCTAAAAATATTTTTTTGACATTTTTGCAATTTTTATGATCAGATTACATTCTTTGATACTTTTTGCATCCTGTGAGACCATCAGTTCGTAAATCCATCCATATTTGGCCTTACAATTACAATAACAATATTTGGGTAGAATATTCATTATTTTTTTACAGACAAACGGTACGGTTCCGCCAAAAACCGTTTACAGTTTCGTGATCACGTGGTCAAGATCTATTTAATTCGATTTTAAAAAGACAAGGTGTTAAAACTCATTTTTAGGACTTAAAAAAAAACGACTTAATTTTTTTTTCAATTTTCAAATTTTTTATCATTGGATCGTATTATTGGATAATTTGTGAATCCAAAGAGACCCTCAGTTAAAAAATCCATCCATATTTGGCCCTACAATTACAATTTGAAAGTATCGAGTTGAATAAAGATTAATTTTTTACAGCCAAACGGTTCGTTTCCGCAAAAAACGGTTTACGGATTCGGATTCACGTGATCAAGATCTATCGAATTCAATCATAAAAAGACAAAGTGTGGAAATTGAAAATCTGAGAAGGGTATAGCCTTGATTGCAAAACGGCTAAAAATATTTTTTTGACATTTTTGCAATTTTTATGATCAGATTACATTCTTTGATACTTTTTGCATCCTGTGAGACCATCAGTTCGTAAATCCATCCATATTTGGCCTTACAATTACAATAACAATATTTGGGTAGAATATTCATTATTTTTTACAGACAAACGGTACGGTTCCGCCAAAAACCGTTAACAGTTTCGTGATCACGTGGTCAAGATCTATCTAATTCGATTTTAAAAAGACAAGGTGTTAAAACTCATTTTTAGGACTTAGAAAAAAACGACTTCAATTTTTTTTCAATTTTCAAATTTTTTATCATTGTATCATATTCTTAATAAATATACCTATTCTCAAATTGATGCTGGTTTTCAATTAGTTAGTGCTAAATTATATTTGTAAATTGACTACTGCTATCTAAATTTCTTGAACTTATGTACTTTGCTTCCATGTATTACAAACATAAGTGGATATAAGTGAAACTTTTAAGAAAAATGCTACTATACTTGAAGTACTTAAAAAATCAAACTTGTTTCTTGAATAATAATTGAATTCTATCATGAATTAACACCACCGGCAAAATAATTACAGGATGTTAATATAAATTAATTAAATCATGGTAATGTTATGAACTCAGAAGAGATAAGCCGCAATTAATTAATTTTTTCACGTTAAATTCATTTATTAATCTTTGCAGTATTGACACAAAAGTTTGACGTCACACATAATTTCACTATAGTGAAATATCGAATCGTTTACTTTTTAAAATACACAATGGTTTTCGTGATATTTGGAGATTATGATTCATCGATCTATTTTTGATACTCACACCAATATAGGGAGCTACTGAGTGTTCTACTAAGAACAATGGAGTGAGTCTGTTGACAACGGATCAGGATGGTCATTTCCAGTACAAAAATCGTTGCCTGGTGTGGGATTCGAACCCATACCCCTAGATTCCTTAGTCGTGGTTTACATTACTGACATATTACGCGGGTAGATGGAATTACGTGGTTTATTTCTGTGCGTTAACGTTTGAAAGTTGCTACGCTGGTACGAAATCCAACTCGGTTGGATATACTTGAGCTAGATTTCATACCAGCGTAGCAACTTCCAAGCGTTAACACACACTAACTACGAAATTTCACCTACCCACATAATATGTCAGTACGTAATGTAAAACAGTTTAAAGATTTGCATCATCCCAACTATACATATTGTGTTTTGCTTTATAGAAATTTTCACAGCTCGATACAACCACAGTAGCCAATCACATGTAAACAAATATCGCAGACAGATTTAAATTCCTAAGATAAAACACATCAGCCCCTAGCCGGTAATTGACCCCTGGACCATCTACATTCTACATGGAACCTTCGACATTAAAGTAAACCATTTGCTTGATTTTAACAAGTTTCAGATAATTTATTAATTATTGATTAACTCCAGTTTGTAAGCTTTCACAAAACAAGAGTTTTCTACATAACTCAAGTGCCTGTTTTAGCCTTCTTTATATTATTTTGATTATCTCCCCACAAATACACCATACTATGTATCATTATTAGAGATGTTAGAAAACAGTTTTACTTTTTCCTAAATTTCATTAAAAACAATACATTTCATTGAACAATACAGTATGCTTGCATATTTTTCCCGTCGCATTCCGCATTCATTCAACAGTGAAATAATCAGTAATATAATATGCAATGCTGTCATATGAAACTGTCTTGCTCGCTGCATACGGCTACAAAATTGTAAATGGCAAATAACCAGACATTCAACTTCGTGTAAGTTTGGTATTTTGTATATATATTTTAACTTTAATAAAAAATTTAGCGGGAGTTTCCATTTTGAGTATTGTAAGTAGGCCAAATTGGTTGTTATTTCATGTTTTGGATTCAAAATGTTCCGATTTTCAGTTTCGTTACTGAGTGGGTAGACTCTAAATGTGAATTTATTTTTTTATTTATTTTTTCACTTAAAACCCCAACATTGGTTTTATTTGCAGAATTCATTATATTTCGCAAATTGATTTAAACTGTTATTGACGTAGTATGTGGAGATATGTGAAAACAAAAACATAGCGCTTTGAAAAAAACATTTTGTTTTGTCGCGCCTTGCGAAAAAACACAACAGTCTTTGTTTTTATATTATGTTTGTTATCAATTTTATATAATTTATTTTATTGGTCCTGTCTTTAGTCTACTATAAACAAAGCAACAAAATAATTTGTCCATTTATGTAATAGGGCCTACTAGTTCCTCAAGATTGTTGGGATAAAAATGTTGGATGTTTGGTTGGGATTTGGACATATGTATACAAATAGTGCGAGTATCAAATATTCTATAAATAATTGAATTGTAAAACCAAGAGATCTAATCAGAAGTATTAAATTGATGTTAAGATAATGCCATCAATTCAGTTCAAGTCTGTGCCCACATAGCAGAAACGAAATGTTTAGAGCTAATTGACCAATGTTTGTCTAATAGATCGTGAAATAGGGATGAAAGGGATAACAGATAGCGCGCTGTTGTCATTTGATTACAGTCCCTTTTCTTTCAAAGGGTGACATTGTTTCGACTGCCATTGTTATAAAATTAGCAACCGTGTTTTTCTAGTAAATCTTGGTTTACAAGCCGTTTATAATGGTTCAATACACAAACATGGGCCATTAGCTCTAAACGTTTCGTTTCTACTATGAGCGGACAGTCTTTAGTAAAACTCACCACGAGATATTGTAGGAAAGCTTGATGCTGTGTTAGAGTTGTCTGTGCTAGATGGGTTCAGTCATGTAGTTAGTTGGACGACGCAAGCGATGTGAAGCCATGTTCGGTGGGCAGTGCCTCTTCAGTGTTGTAGCTCGGCTGAATACGGGGAGCAGACAAACAGATATTAGAGAGTGCAACGTCACCAAGGCCCAGCTACATAAATTATTTAAAACTTGGAATTTGTTACTAAGGTTTTGTGACCTAAAACAAAGAGCTTATTCAAGATGACCACTTGATTAAGATATTTGGTAAATAAACGGCCTTCTATCGACCATAAAATTATCGAAATTCCAATCATTTTTATTTTATACTTTGTTCAAATATTTACGTATTGAGTTTGTCATGAAGAATTTAAAACTGTACTAACTTAACAGTTTTTGTAAAAATATTAATTTGTAGGTGTTTTCTAAGTTAAAGTTGTAACTACTAACATAAAAATTTATAAAAATGTATAACATTGTTATGCAACAATACATTTTAATCATGGGACTTAGAAGTCCCAACAGGGATCTAGATCTAGATCTACAACTACAAATGCACTACAAAATTCGTTATGGAATTGATTCATTTTAAGGATTTTTTTGTAGTTGTAAGGGATGTTTGTAAACAGAAATAAACTGGCTTATTATTTGCTCTCCAGGACACAAACCCATGTTACCATGGGTTCTAGTTCCAGCAGATAATTTATTTTTCAATACCTAAGAACTCAAGTAAACATAATAATTAATAATACAAAGACATACACACATAACAATGCAATACAGTTGAAATCTATGTAAGATGATAATAAAAACAAAACAGTTAGTTTTCTTTCCGTTGACGCTGACGTTGAATCATCACTAGAAAGGGTGTATCCACATCAGAAGGGATATCCAGTAAAAACGCCTCTATGTCATCTGGGTCCATATTCTTGTGTCACCTCACTGAAAAACAACAAGAAGCAATAATATTTAGCATAATTTGTGAGCAAAAGATTTTGTTAGGTATGTTAGTCCAAGCCAGTTGTGGCCTGGCGAGACTTCTAAGTACCTATGTTCATTTAAATATTATGCAAAAATTATCATAATTTGTTTAACTATAATACTTATATTGTTATCAACTATTGTCTGAGGAATACAAAATATATAATACTTACATGTGAGGTAGACTACAAAAATAAACAAATTCACTGTTGCGTTGCTTCAATGTTGTGTAAGAAGTGTGTGCTGGTCGCTCTTCATACTGCTCTGTTGGTAATACACAGCTGATGTAACCCGCTAGGAGCTGCTGCGATCTAGCGGTGATCAAAGACACTGGTATACACAGGGCCTTGTAGGTCCCGTCAGGTTTCACGCGATACATTTGGTCTCATTGGCATTCCCATTTGAGAATTGTAAGGAGGCCAAATTGGTTGTTATTTCATGTTTTGGATTGGATTCAAAATGTTCCGATTTAATGTAAGACCCCAACATTAGTTTTATTCGCGGAATTCATTATGTTTCGCGATTTGATTTCAACTGTTATTGACGTAGTACAGTATGTGGAGATATGTGAAAGAAAAAACATAGCGCATCAAACAAAACATTTCGTTTTATTGCTTGCAAAAAAACACTTCAATTCTTTTTTTTTTCATTATGTTTGTTATCAATTTTATATCCTTTCTTGGTTGCGTCTTTAGTCTACTATAAACAAAGCAACATAATAATTTGTCCTTTAATGTAATAGGGATTAGTAGTTCACAAAAATGTTGGAAGTTCGGTTGGGGTTTGGACATATACAAATGGTGCGAGTATTCAAATAATCTATAAATAATTAAATTGTAAAACCAAGAGATCTAATCAGTAGTACTAAATTGATGTTAAGGTAATGCCGGCAATTCAGTTAAAGTCTGTCCGCACATAGTAGAAACAAAACGTTTAGAGCAAATTGACCAATGTTTAGTCTAATAGATTGTGAAATAGGGTTGAAAGGGCTAACAGGTAGCACGCTGTTGTCATTTCATTACAATTCTTTTTCTTTCAAAGGGTGGCATTGTTTCGACTGCTGTTGTTATAAAATTGGCAACCGTGTTTTTCTAGTAAATCTTGGTTTACAAGCCGTTTATAATGGTTCAATACACAAAAAAGGGCCATTAGCTCTAAACGTTTCGTTTCTACTATGAGCGGACAGTCTTTAGTAAAACTCACCATGAGATATTGTAGGATAGCTTGAAGAGTTGTCTGTGCGAGATGGGTTCAGTCATGTAGTTAGTTGGACAACGCAAGCGATGTGAAGCCATGTTTGGTGGGCGGTGCCTCCGCAATGTTGTAGCTCGGCTGAAAACGGGGAACAGATATTAGACAGTGCAACGTCACCAACGCCCAGCTACATAAATTATTTAAAACTTGGAATTTGTGATTAAGGTTGATGGTTCACCTGAAACCTAAAACAAAGAGCTTAATTCAAGATTAACACTTGATTAAGATATTTGGTAAATGCACGGCTTCTATCGACCATAAAATTATCGATTTCCAAAACATTTTTATTTTATACTTTGTTCAAATATTTACGTATTGAGTTTGTCATGAAGAATTTAAAACTGAACTAACTTAACAGTTTTTGTAAAAATATTAATTTGTAGGTGTTTTCCAAGTTAAAGTTGTAACTACTAACATAAAAATTTATAAAAATGTATAACATTGTTATGCAACAATACATTTTAATCATGGGACTTAGAAGTCTCACCAGGGATCTAGGTCTAGATCTACAACTACAAATGCACTAAAAAATTCGCAATGGAATTGTTTCATTTAAAGGATTTTTTATAGAATTGTAATGGATGTTTGTAAACAGAAATAAACTGACGTATTATTTGCTCTCCAGGACACAAACCCATGTTACCATGGGTTCTTTTTATTTTATAGTTCCAGCAGATAATTTATTTTTCAATACCTAAGAACTCAAGTAAGCATTATAATTAATAATACAAAGACATACACACACAACAATACAATACATTTGAAATCTATGTAAGATGATAATAAAAACAAAACAATTAGTTTTCTTTTCATTGGTGCTGACGTTGAATCATCACTAGAAAGGGTGTATCCACATCAGAAGGGATATCCAGTAAAAACGCCTCTATGTCATCTGGGTCCATATTCTTGTGTCACACTTAACTGAAAAACAACAAGAAGCAACAATTTAGCCTAATTTGTGGGGAAAAGATTTTGTTAGGTACGTTAGTCCAAGCCAGTTGTGGCCTGGCGGGACTTCTAAGTAGGCTACCTAGTTATGTTCATGAAAATATTAAGTAAAATTATCATACTATTGCTTAACTATAATAATACCTATATTGTTTATCAACTATTGTCTGAGGAATACAAAATATATAATACTTACGTGTGAGGTAGACTACAAAAATAAACAAATTCACTGTTGCGTTGCTTCAATGTTGTGTAAGAAGTGTGTGCTGGTCCATCTTCATACTGCTCTGTTGGTAATACACAGCTGATGTAACGTGCTAGGACCTGCTGCGATCTAGCGGTAATCAAAGACACAGGTATACACAGGGACTTGTAGGTCCCGTCAGGTTTCACGCGATACATTCGGTCTTATGGGCATTCCCATTTGAGAATTGTAAGTAGGCCAAATTGGTTATTTCATGTTTTGGATTCAAAATGTTCCGAGTTAACGTAAGACCCCAACATTAGTTTTATTCGCGGAATTAATTATGTTTCGCGATTTGATTTGTACAGTTATTGACGTAGTATGTGGAGATATGTGAAAGCAAAAACATAGCGCATCAAACAAAACATTTGGTTTTATCGCGCCTTGCGAAAAAACACTTCTATTCTTTGTTTTTTCATTATGTTTGCGCGTGTTTAGTCTACTATAAGTAAAGCAAGATAATAATTTGTCTTTTAGTGTAATAGGGCCTAGTAGTTCCTCAAGATTGTTGGGACAAAAAAGTTGGAAGTTCGGTTGGGATTTGGACATATACAAATGGTGCGAGTATTCAAATATTCTATAAATAATTGAATTGTAAAACCAAGAGATCTAATCAGTAGTACTAAATTGATATTAAGGTAATGCCGACAATTCAGTTAAAGTCTGTCCGCACATAGTAGAAACAAAACGTTTAGAGCAAATTGACCAATGCTAGTCTAATAGATTGTGAAATAGGGTTGAAAAGGCCAACAGGTAGCACGCTGTTTTCATTTGATTGCAATTATTTTTCTTTCAAAGGGTGACATTGTTTTGACTGCCATTGTTATAAAATTGGCAACAGTGTTTTTCTAGTAAATCTTGGTTTACAAGCCGATTGTAATGGTTCAATACACAAATATGGGCCATTAGCTCTAAACGTTTCGTTTCTTCTATGAGCGGACAGTCTTTAGTAAAACTCACCACAAGATATTGAAGGATAGCTTGATGCTGTGTTAGAAATGTCTGTGCGAGATGGGTTCAGTCATGTAGTTAGTTGGACAACGCAAGCGATGTGAAGCCATGTTCGGTGGGTGGTGCCTCTGCAATGTTGTAGCTCGGCTGAAAACGGGGAACAGATAAACAGATATTAGACAGTGCAATGTCACCAAGGCCCAGCTACATAAATTATTTAAAACTTGGAATTTGTTACTAAGGTTTTGTGATTAAGGTTAATGGTTCACATGAAACCTAAAAAAAGAGCTTAATTCAAGATGAACACTTGATTAAGATATTTGGTAGATGCATGGCTTCTATCGACCATAAAATTATCAATTTTCAAAACATTTTTATTTTATACTTTGTTAAAATATTTACGTATTGAGTTTGTCATGAAGAATTTAAAACTGTACTAACTTAACAGTTTTTGTAAAAATGTTAATTTGTAGGTGTTTTCTAAGTTAAAGTTGTAACTACTTACATAAGAATTTATAAAAATGTATAACATTGTTATGCAACAATACATTTTAATCATGGAACTTAGAAGTCCCACCAGGGATCTAGGTCTAGATCTAAAACTACAAATGCACTAAAAAATTCATAATGGAATTGATTCATTTGAAAGATTTTTTTATAGTTGTAAGGGATGTTTGTAAACAGAAATAATTTTATTTGCTCTCCAGGACACAAACCCATGTTATCATGGATTCTAGTCCCCCATATAATTTATTTTTCAATACATATAACAACTCAAGTAAGCATAATAATAAGCAATACAACGACATACACACATAACAATACAATTTAGTTGAAACCTATGTATGATGATAATAAAAACAAAGCAGTTTGTTCTCTTCTCGTTGACGCTGACGTTGAATCATCACTAGAAAGGGTGTATCCACATCAGAAGGGATATCCAGTAAATGTCATCTGGGTCCATACTCTTGTGACACCTCACTGAAAAACAACAAGAAGCAATAATTTATCTTAATTTGTGGGGAAAAGATTTTGTTAGGTATGTAAGTCCAAGCCAGTTGTGGCCTGGCGGGACTTCTAAGCCCCTGGGTATGTTTATCTAAATATTATGTAAAATTATCATATTTTTACTTAACTATAGACTAATACTTAATATATCATATAGTCAACTATTGTCTGAGGAATACAAAATATATAATACTTACGTGTGAGGTAGACTACAAAAATAAACAAATTCACTGTTGCGTTGCTTCAATGTTGTGTAAGAAGTGTGTGCTGGTCACTCTTCATACAGCTCTGTTGGTAATACACAGCTGATGTACCGTGCTAGGACCTGCTGCGATCTAGCGGTGATCAAAGACACTGGTATACACAGGGCCTTGTAGGTCTCGTCAGGTTTCACGCAATACATTTGGTCTCTTTGGCATTCAACCAAGGCGATACTTTGAAGTCCCGTCAGTACAAATAGGGTTAAAAGATAATTAATTCAGTGTGTAGATCACAAGTAAAAAGACGTTACAATTCTTTAATAATTGCTCTTTGAACATTTTCCAATCAAATTTTGTATTATGAATTTCACAATAAATAGCTCAGTATTTAAATTAAAACTCCCACAATATTGAATTTGAATTTATTGATCAAATGAAAACAAAATCTTTTAACAGATTATTATTTTAAAATTTTTGTTTTGACAGATCCATTAGATTTTTCCTTATGAAATTGGAATAATACGTGATTCTATCACTGGAAGTGGTTGCGACAAACTGACATGGGAGTTTGACAAGCCTCTACAACGAGATTTAGAAAACCTAATCTTCTACCCTCTTTGTTCTACTTTTCTATTCCTCATAATCTTTAAGAGTGTCAAGTACACCAAGAATGGAGAACTATCTTTGGCTTGGAATCAAACTCAAGACCTTCTGCCTTGGAAGCAGGATATAGCAAGGATCATACTACAGTTTCTTCATCCTTCAAGAAATTACATGAGCATAAATATTCGTATCAAGGCTATACAAGTACAGCATGCAAAACAAAATTCTACAATTTATTTCTGTCACAACTGGTAACTATGCTCAGCTAATAAGAAAATGGTTACGGTTTAATTGAACGCCAGTGAAATGCGTATTGAAAATGTTTAAATCTTTTGATAGGTTTATTCATTTAAGTTTTATTGAATCTACATTCTGAAATGCATTATTTTCATTAGTAATAAATTTGGTATATGCTAAATAAATAGTATGAACCATGGTTTCAGTCTGTCCACTCAAGTTAGAAGAACTGATTTGGGGATTTCACATCTTTAAATTATATTATCTATGATTTGATCTAAAATTTTCCAACTCGAGACTTATTTACAGTGAATTTAATTTTGCACAAGATTGATGAAATTTGGAAATGTGTGCATAACAAATAAATAAGAAAACCCTTCGAACACCTTCTACCTATCCTTAAGGTTTTTGCCAATAACTTATCAGCTGTTTAGGTCAGTAATTTTGATCAATATCATGAAACTTTAAATTAAAATCGACTCAGTTACAACAACAACAACATACAATTAATACCATTTACTGTGTGCTTTGTTGCTATAAGGGCTATAAGTTAATTTCCAAACTTAAAAAACCCTAGCCCAAACCAGGAATCGAATTCTGGTTTCAAGCAACTCCGTGTGTAGTGAAAATGTAAGTTAACTTGCCTGAGCGTGACATGCTGGCTACGTTAGAACGCTGAACTGTATCTCGAGGTAAGCTGGATGCCGCTACGCTGTGTCGTCTAGAGTCCGACCCGAATCTTCTTCTCGACGGTGACGATAGAGGCAGACGAAGGTTGTCCTGACCTCTGGTTCGAGTCTTACTCCTTAGTCTGTAAAGAATAAAACCACATCAAGTTAATACTCCATTCTATTGTTTTGATAACTTTCTAAATTAGGAACAACTAGAACTAGAAACAAATCAAGATCTAGAAACTTCTCAATTCAATTTGTAGTTCAAATAAAGTATAAAATGTGGGGGCTACTGTATTAGACATTATGGCACTATGCTTTTTTTGACTAGAAAATTATATGCCTTCATATCTACTCATGTCAAAAATTTATTGAAAAAATTCAGTTTCAAACACACTATAAAAAATATTACGTATATAGATTATTATATATGTTTTAATTATTCACTTGTGACGGATGCTGGAATTAAATATATAACTGTATCTTAAATAGATTAGCTTACCTGTAAGGTAGGCAGGTCGTAAACAAGGCTCATGCGAGGGATGGGGCGAGTCAGCGACAGCGCCAGATCAGTCACCCAAGCTAGTCAGCAGCAGCAGCAGCAGGCGATGACGTGGTCACATTCGCAGACAAAACAAAACACTAATAAGAACAAGGATGTACATCACATATGTTACTATGCTACCATGCCCTACTCAGCAGAAATTGCTGCTTATTGAAAACCCGCCATTCAAAATAGTTTTTTTTGTCCATTTCATTATATCGATATTATAAGCATATTTTAATGTTGAAATTAAACTATTGATGTGTGTATTGATGTTCTTATTTTACTTTAGTCAATCAAAATAAGAAATTACAAGGAACAATCAGAACATTAGCTAATTAATTATTTCTTTCGGAGATCAATGAAACTTTCATTTCAACTTTGTCCATTTTATCGAAGGTGGTAGAATGTTTATATGCTAGTTAATTTCCAATGTTAAAAAATCCCATCCCAAACCAGGAATAACCCTGTGTGTATTGTTAATGTAAGCTAAGTTAACTCACCTGAGCATGCGATGCTGGCTACATTGAAACGCTGAACGGTGCTCTCAAGGCAAGCTGCATCCCGCTACGCTGCAATGTCGAGCGTAACACCGAAACTAGTCTGTAAACAATAAAACCATATCAAGCTATTAATACAGTCTATTGTTTTTGTGAAACCCAATACAGCAGAACCTCATTAATCTGGACCCAGTAGGTTAGCAGGGGGCAGAAGGGGGAATAGCTCTCCACCCTAGACATTATGGTGTCCCTTAATATGAATTGCTCCACTTCAAATACAAGTAAATAGACCATGGGCCAGCTAATAGAAACCCTCCCCCCCCCCCGGTGCGGAAGGTTTGAAAGTGGTTTTGTATACCTCTTAATATTACATTTTGATTTTCACTTGTTAGCCAACACAACTTTGGTGGAACAGCCAACCAGGGGTGTCCAAAGATTTTGGTCTAAATAGTACAAATATTAATTGTGAGTCTTGTAGTGAGAAAGTAGTTAGTTTTACGTAAGGTTATAACTATTTATATTATTGTCTTATTTTTAAAAATTGTTTGAGACCCAATTGGCCATTATCTTCGGAGATATCACCCTGTGTCTTTTTGGACATCATGAAATTCTTTAGTCACAAATGTCGTTTGCGACCACTCTAATGAAAGGTCTTGATGAGTACATTACGAATAAGTAATTTATTGTACATGTTAATAATACATTTTCAGGGGCAATCACGCTTTAAAAGTCAAAATCCATCTTCGATCGCTATTTTTTGCACTATTAGCTAATAAAGGTGAAAAGTTTAAATTTTTTTTCTTTTTAGCTTTGAAATATATGTTAGTGTATTAACATTGTTTGTTATATGTGATTTACATAGAATAATATCCATTGTTTTAATTTTTTTTTTTATTAATTAACGTCGTTAAAAAAACACGTTTATTTAAGGATTGTGCAGCTTTTATAATACAAATGCATGTCACTTAGTTGGTGGAACAGTCAAAAGTCACAAAATAACAAACATACTTAGATAAACGCTCAAGAAACGCAATTAATATTTATGTATACATTTGAGATGCCACATTTTGACACCCCTGGTGGGTGCATCCGCTAAAACCGTGTTGTATATTGAGTAAAAATGCGAAGACAATCTATTCAAGTACTCAAACCCGCTTCCATCATCTTCCACAATGTGGGTAATATGGGAGGTCATAGACTGGCAAAACTATATAATACTATCTACTTTAAGTAAACCAAAAAATGTATATGGAAAGTTTTGTGCGCCCCTTAAATGGAAAAATGTATTTAATTAATTATTTTGAATGTTAAAGAATATATACGTCCAGAATTGTTAATTTACTGTCCAGAATCGCAATTAACATCAATATTGCTCCTTATTTCGCCATGTTTGGATACCCCTGGTGGGTGCATCCACCAAAACTATGTTGGCTAACAAGCTAAAATCGAAAGACAGTGTACCAAAGTATCCAAAAACAGTTCTAAACTTTCCGGCATATGGGGAACGGCGGGTTACAAATGGGGTAAACCCTATACATGTTATGCTCAAAGTAAACAAATAAAATGTATTAATTATTAAATTCAATGTATTATATATTGTGTTGTGCGACCATTTAAATGGGAAAATGTATAATTAACAATTTCAATGTGTTAAAGGTTACTTAATTCCAAAAATGTTCATTTTATTGTCAATATCACAATCATTAATATTGCTCACTATTTCGACATTTTGGATAGCCCTGGTAAGTGCACTCACAAAAAACCATCTTGGCTAACAAGTAAAAATCAAAAGGTCATGTATCAAAGTATACAAAAACACTTTCAGACCTTCCAATATTGGAGGGGTGGGGGGTTACAGATGGGGCAAACATGATACATTTTAACCTAAAAAATTCACATAAAATGTATATAGAATGTTTTTCTCACCCCTGAAAAATAAAAAATTCATGTTATCAAGCATTTTAGATGCGTGAGGTTATATACTTACAACTATTTTGATTTATTCTCAAGAATTGCATATAATATTAATATAGATTTGTATGGTGGCACATTTGGACAACCCTGGTAGATGCACCCGCCAAAACCATGTTGGCTAACAAGTGAAAATCAAAAGTACATATATAATAGTATTCGAAACCACTTTTAGACCTTCCATTATTTGAGGGGTGGGGCGTTACAGAGCGGCCAAACTATATAAATGTTTTGCTCGAAATAAAAACAAAACATGAATAGATAACTAGTTTGTGTAACCCTGAAAATCAACAAATTGTATTATTTAGTAGCTTACGTATAAAAGAGTACATCCTTATAAAAATAGTTAATTCTTTGAACTGGCAACATACCTCATTAATATTTTTATGGTTTTCACAGCACCACATTTGGACACCCCTGGTGGGTGCACCCACCAAAACCATGTTGGCTAACAAGTGAAAATCGAAAGTCAATATATCAAAGTACTCAAAACCACTTTCAGACCTTCCGCACCGGGGGGGGGGAGGGGGGGTTATAGCTGGCCCAAGGTCTAAAACATAAGAAGAAAACTTTCATAGCACCACATTGGTTAGACAACCACTTATTCATTAATATATCCACTACCCCCCCCCCCCCCCCAACCACTGTGGTGTTTTTATTACTGATAATAAAAGTTAAATTAAACATTTGATGTCATAAAACAAAAACAAGAACCGCGTTGCAAGCATTGTTGCTTTACCTGGTAGCTCAAATTAATGCAGTTCTACTGTATTTGGGAACTAGAAACAAATACAGCTCTATAAAATTCTCAATTCAATTTGTGGTTAAAGTAAAAAATGGCAAGCGTAGACGAGGCTGTGTTGTAGCGAGGGATGTTTAATTTAATGTTTTAATTATTACGTTGTGAAAGATGCTGGAATTGAATAAATAACTAAAATAGATAGCTTACCTGTCAGGCACGTAGAAGCTGTGTTGTTGCGCGGGATGGGGCGAGTCAGCCACAGCGCCAGGCGAGTCACCCAGCAGGCGATGACGTGGCCACATCTGCAGGCGAAACCAGTGCTTAATTTGTAATGGAGCGCGGGTATACGCAGTATACCTAAGGTGACCATATTTACAAATCGAAATTCCGGGACAAACACAACTTTCGGCGACAACAATGGGGGGTGTGGGGGGGGACGCCCCCCACAACAGCGCCGCAGGCAATTTTTTGAAAAAAGTGTTTTTTTTTGTGGTTTTAAGCGTTTTAGAATGAGTTTAGAGTGAGTTGATTTTTGATGCTATTTTACTTTTAAGATGCTCTTTAATGTCTGATCGTCCTCCGTGCGCGATAGAAAATGTGGATTGACACTGACTGCAATGAACGTCGGTATCGTCATTTGCCCGCAATTGCTTTAAACATGAGAAGTCTTTTTGTAACTCACTGTTAAATTAACACTTCCGTTTTGGAGGCGGCATTGTCGCAGCACAAACAAACACACACAGTATCAAAGTTCAAAGGAGACAAATGACTCGCCAAATACAACAAGTCAAAACCCTTTGGGAGGCGGCGAGTCAAAGCCTAGACGGTAGGTGGTAGGGGTAGGGTAGGCCGGTCAGCTGATATGGTACCGGTAAGCTACGTGTTCAGCTGCCATCACAAGTAACTCGATATATCACGCATTTTGTTCTAATACTTGCCGCATCGATAATTTCCGGGACATTAGAAACGTGTATCACAATTCCGGGACATTTAAGTGCTTTTCAAAAAGTCTTCGGGACGCCGGGACAGAGTGTAAAAAAACGGGACTGTCCCGGGAAATCCGGGACGTATGGTCACCTTACTATTGATGTGTGTATTGATGTTCTTATTTTACTTTAGTCAATCAAAATAAGAAATTACAAGGAACAATCAGAACATTAGCTAATTAATTATTTCTTTCGGAGATCAATGAAACTTTCATTTCAACTTTGTCCATTTTATCGAAGGTGGTAGAATGTTTATATGCTAGTTAATTTCCAATGTTAAAAAATCCCATCCCAAACCAGGAATAACCCTGTGTGTATTGTTAATGTAAGCTAAGTTAACTCACCTGAGCATGCGATGCTGGCTACATTGAAACGCTGAACGGTGCTCTCAAGGCAAGCTGCATCCCGCTACGCTGCAATGTCGAGCGTAACACCGAAACTAGTCTGTAAACAATAAAACCATATCAAGCTATTAATACAGTCTATTGTTTTTGTGAAACCCAATACAGCAGAACCTCATTAATCTGGACCCAGTAGGTTAGCAGGGGGCAGAAGGGGGAATAGCTCTCCACCCTAGACATTATGGTGTCCCTTAATATGAATTGCTCCACTTCAAATACAAGTAAATAGACCATGGGCCAGCTAATAGAAACCCTCCCCCCCCCCCCGGTGCGGAAGGTTTGAAAGTGGTTTTGTATACCTCTTAATATTACATTTTGATTTTCACTTGTTAGCCAACACAACTTTGGTGGAACAGCCAACCAGGGGTGTCCAAAGATTTTGGTCTAAATAGTACAAATATTAATTGTGAGTCTTGTAGTGAGAAAGTAGTTAGTTTTACGTAAGGTTATAACTATTTATATTATTGTCTTATTTTTAAAAATTGTTTGAGACCCAATTGGCCATTATCTTCGGAGATATCACCCTGTGTCTTTTTGGACATCATGAAATTCTTTAGTCACAAATGTCGTTTGCGACCACTCTAATGAAAGGTCTTGATGAGTACATTACGAATAAGTAATTTATTGTACATGTTAATAATACATTTTCAGGGGCAATCACGCTTTAAAAGTCAAAATCCATCTTCGATCGCTATTTTTTGCACTATTAGCTAATAAAGGTGAAAAGTTTAAATTTTTTTTCTTTTTAGCTTTGAAATATATGTTAGTGTATTAACATTGTTTGTTATATGTGATTTACATAGAATAATATCCATTGTTTTAATTTTTTTTTTTATTAATTAACGTCGTTAAAAAAACACGTTTATTTAAGGATTGTGCAGCTTTTATAATACAAATGCATGTCACTTAGTTGGTGGAACAGTCAAAAGTCACAAAATAACAAACATACTTAGATAAACGCTCAAGAAACGCAATTAATATTTATGTATACATTTGAGATGCCACATTTTGACACCCCTGGTGGGTGCATCCGCTAAAACCGTGTTGTATATTGAGTAAAAATGCGAAGACAATCTATTCAAGTACTCAAACCCGCTTCCATCATCTTCCACAATGTGGGTAATATGGGAGGTCATAGACTGGCAAAACTATATAATACTATCTACTTTAAGTAAACCAAAAAATGTATATGGAAAGTTTTGTGCGCCCCTTAAATGGAAAAATGTATTTAATTAATTATTTTGAATGTTAAAGAATATATACGTCCAGAATTGTTAATTTACTGTCCAGAATCGCAATTAACATCAATATTGCTCCTTATTTCGCCATGTTTGGATACCCCTGGTGGGTGCATCCACCAAAACTATGTTGGCTAACAAGCTAAAATCGAAAGACAGTGTACCAAAGTATCCAAAAACAGTTCTAAACTTTCCGGCATATGGGGAACGGCGGGTTACAAATGGGGTAAACCCTATACATGTTATGCTCAAAGTAAACAAATAAAATGTATTAATTATTAAATTCAATGTATTATATATTGTGTTGTGCGACCATTTAAATGGGAAAATGTATAATTAACAATTTCAATGTGTTAAAGGTTACTTAATTCCAAAAATGTTCATTTTATTGTCAATATCACAATCATTAATATTGCTCACTATTTCGACATTTTGGATAGCCCTGGTAAGTGCACTCACAAAAAACCATCTTGGCTAACAAGTAAAAATCAAAAGGTCATGTATCAAAGTATACAAAAACACTTTCAGACCTTCCAATATTGGAGGGGTGGGGGGTTACAGATGGGGCAAACATGATACATTTTAACCTAAAAAATTCACATAAAATGTATATAGAATGTTTTTCTCACCCCTGAAAAATAAAAAATTCATGTTATCAAGCATTTTAGATGCGTGAGGTTATATACTTACAACTATTTTGATTTATTCTCAAGAATTGCATATAATATTAATATAGATTTGTATGGTGGCACATTTGGACAACCCTGGTAGATGCACCCGCCAAAACCATGTTGGCTAACAAGTGAAAATCAAAAGTACATATATAATAGTATTCGAAACCACTTTTAGACCTTCCATTATTTGAGGGGTGGGGCGTTACAGAGCGGCCAAACTATATAAATGTTTTGCTCGAAATAAAAACAAAACATGAATAGATAACTAGTTTGTGTAACCCTGAAAATCAACAAATTGTATTATTTAGTAGCTTACGTATAAAAGAGTACATCCTTATAAAAATAGTTAATTCTTTGAACTGGCAACATACCTCATTAATATTTTTATGGTTTTCACAGCACCACATTTGGACACCCCTGGTGGGTGCACCCACCAAAACCATGTTGGCTAACAAGTGAAAATCGAAAGTCAATATATCAAAGTACTCAAAACCACTTTCAGACCTTCCGCACCGGGGGGGGGGAGGGGGGGTTATAGCTGGCCCAAGGTCTAAAACATAAGAAGAAAACTTTCATAGCACCACATTGGTTAGACAACCACTTATTCATTAATATATCCACTACCCCCCCCCCCCCCCCAACCACTGTGGTGTTTTTATTACTGATAATAAAAGTTAAATTAAACATTTGATGTCATAAAACAAAAACAAGAACCGCGTTGCAAGCATTGTTGCTTTACCTGGTAGCTCAAATTAATGCAGTTCTACTGTATTTGGGAACTAGAAACAAATACAGCTCTATAAAATTCTCAATTCAATTTGTGGTTAAAGTAAAAAATGGCAAGCGTAGACGAGGCTGTGTTGTAGCGAGGGATGTTTAATTTAATGTTTTAATTATTACGTTGTGAAAGATGCTGGAATTGAATAAATAACTAAAATAGATAGCTTACCTGTCAGGCACGTAGAAGCTGTGTTGTTGCGCGGGATGGGGCGAGTCAGCCACAGCGCCAGGCGAGTCACCCAGCAGGCGATGACGTGGCCACATCTGCAGGCGAAACCAGTGCTTAATTTGTAATGGAGCGCGGGTATACGCAGTATACCTAAGGTGACCATATTTACAAATCGAAATTCCGGGACAAACACAACTTTCGGCGACAACAATGGGGGGTGTGGGGGGGGACGCCCCCCACAACAGCGCCGCAGGCAATTTTTTGAAAAAAGTGTTTTTTTTTGTGGTTTTAAGCGTTTTAGAATGAGTTTAGAGTGAGTTGATTTTTGATGCTATTTTACTTTTAAGATGCTCTTTAATGTCTGATCGTCCTCCGTGCGCGATAGAAAATGTGGATTGACACTGACTGCAATGAACGTCGGTATCGTCATTTGCCCGCAATTGCTTTAAACATGAGAAGTCTTTTTGTAACTCACTGTTAAATTAACACTTCCGTTTTGGAGGCGGCATTGTCGCAGCACAAACAAACACACACAGTATCAAAGTTCAAAGGAGACAAATGACTCGCCAAATACAACAAGTCAAAACCCTTTGGGAGGCGGCGAGTCAAAGCCTAGACGGTAGGTGGTAGGGGTAGGGTAGGCCGGTCAGCTGATATGGTACCGGTAAGCTACGTGTTCAGCTGCCATCACAAGTAACTCGATATATCACGCATTTTGTTCTAATACTTGCCGCATCGATAATTTCCGGGACATTAGAAACGTGTATCACAATTCCGGGACATTTAAGTGCTTTTCAAAAAGTCTTCGGGACGCCGGGACAGAGTGTAAAAAAACGGGACTGTCCCGGGAAATCCGGGACGTATGGTCACCTTAAGTATACCCACCTATTTTCATGGGTATACGCAGTATACCCACCTTTTTTCATAAATTATTAGGTACGCAACACTCAAATTTTGGCTAACATATATAAAAAACAAAAATAATTTGTATTGGGTATTTTACCCTTGCTCATTTTTAAAATTTACTTGAATATATCTATAACTCTAAATAAAACTCTTATCTCTTGGTTTTACGTTTTTCCCATACCAACCTCCGTACTTTATAAATACGATCATCTTCTATTGTTATTGGCTGCAGGTTCCTCGTCGGGCTAGCAACGCGAAGGCGGTACAGTTGCTCTCGCTGCTGTGAGGGAAATGGCACGATCCGTAAAATATGATTTACATGTTTGATACAGCATTTCTCTGTTTGTGGATATACGTTCGATTCCTCTTTAATACTAAAGGGGTATCCTGTTAAAACTAAAAATTTGTCTCTGCGTTATGTTTGGTGGTCTGCAGGGGAGGACAGGCCCGTCGGGCAACCGGGCACATGCCTGGTGGCCTGCCTGTTTTGGCCCAAATTTGGACTGGTCCTACTGGAACAGGCATAAACTGCCTGGCGCCAGCGGTAAGTTGCCGCGCATTGAAATTGAAATTTCTTTAAACCCGAGTCCCTCCCACCCCTTCCTTCACGATATTGCAAGATTTAAATTACATTGTAGATTCGTTGGATTTCGGTGTAACCTGATCTCATTCTCATCAATCTTCTAGCTGGTGTTTTTCTACTTTTAACAGACGAAAATTACAGTATTTCGGTAGTGCATTCAGCCTATGTTTTTTTCTAAAACGCACCAAATGCCTTCTAAAAACCTGATTTTAAAAAATTTCGCCTGCGGCGCTGTTTGTTGGGGGGCTACAGCCTCCCAAACCCCCCGTGCCTGGCCTGACCAAAAGTTTGCCCGGCCTGGATTTTTTCCCTAGTAGGAAAAAATGGTCTGAAACGCTTTTTGGGGTGATATCTTGTCATAAAAATAAAAACAACGGATAAACATTTCTGCTATTGTTAGGTTGTTCCTCTTGGAAATGAATTGTTGCCAGTTGACACATAACATTACTGTTTAACTACTTCAAGAACTGATATTTTATAATATATGTATCTGCTTTTAATCTTTTTATAGTAAGCTTACAGGACAGTTAAAATAACGATTGGCTTTTGAAGACGAGTAAAATTGTATCAAATCCAACCCAAAACTACAAATCCAATTCCAGATTACGAGCTCAGAAGCTGAATTGATAAGCGGGATGGAGGAGGGGGGGCAATTTCCAACCGAGACATCAATTTTTATCACTAGCACATTGTAACATGAAACTATGATGCGTATACCCACCTTTTTCCTTACAAATTAACCACTGGGCGAAACAAACCACTGATAAGGGTCACAAGCTGTACAATCTACGTCATCACACCTGTTACTATGCTATCATGCCCTACGCAGCATTCTTTCAAAATGAATGGATTGATTGAATTTTGTTCGTTATAAAGTATATCTTTGAACTGCATAGATGTTCTTATTTTATCTTGCCTTGCAACAAAGAAATTACCTAGCACAATCAGAGTATCAGCTAATCAATTATTTCTTTACATGAACTTGTCACCTTAAGCTTTTTGTTAGTTTCATTCTGGGCGGTGCAGCAGTTATTTAAATTCATGGCTAAATAATTAAACAATTGATTAGATTACGGATTTAGGGTGCTTTCAAAAAGAAGCTATTCGCGCAACTACAACGAGTTCTGTAAACAAAATAAATTTACGAATAGTCAATTTTAAGTTCCCTTACGATTTTGGTATGTGAAAACAGTTTCACCAAGAACCTGCTCGAAAGAATATTATTGCCTGCGTCACTAACGTAAGGTAGTATTATAAAATTTACGTTTTGATTATGTTATGGTGGTAATCGAGACGACACTAAATACTATTTTCCAATTATTTTGAGAATGATCTGCTTCGAGACTTGAGTATACAGATTTTCATCAAATGTATTCATTATTTGCGGTTTTACGACGGACGTACTGGACAGAGGTCATAATATGACGTCGGCCTTTTAGACGCCTCTTACGACCGGCAGAGCTACTCTTGAAAAATTCTATACCCAAGCCTGTGCCCAAGCCCAGCTGACGGGCAATTTAATCCAACATTTAAGTTATTTTGAAAGACGAAGAAAAAATGTGAATCCAAGATTAAACAAGAAAAAAACGTAGAATTACCTACTCATGTTTGTAATATCATCTAACCGAAACTACTAGAACAACGCTGGCAAGGGCGTTGTTGTGACCTCAGCCAGTCGACCCACCCAACATAAAGTGACCTTGCAAGGAATTTTCCTCGACATTCCAAATAGAAAAAGCTAACCGGGCATTATTTAGAGAAACGGGAAATAAATAATAATAGAATATTTACGCAATTAATAATATCTCGTCTAGACTTCAAAGATAATGGATTTAGGGCGCTCAGCAAAGATTATTCGCGCAGAGATTTTAACGTTGTTTTTATTTAATGTATCTCCTGTATGAATATAAAGATAATAAATAAATACAACGAAACAATTTACAACGATACTAATAATATAATAATATAAATACCGGTAGGGTACTCAAAGTAAATTGATAAATGAAAAAAATCGTTCGCCATTGATTCAATTGTGAATAATAATTACATTGTTTTTGCAGATATTAATACATGATTGAGAATTATGAATATCCCACTTGCATTAATCATTATCATAGTATTGAAGTGTAAACTCAATAAGGAATATCAATGAAAGTTACACTAAATTCTATCTCTAATTTAGAATATAAGAGCATGAGTCTTACCTTGGCTAGTTGATCAACTGCTCTGCTCGAAGGCGGGATCTGTAGTGGCGGGCTGCGATAGCGCGTAAACATTCCGATCCGACAGTGTCGCCCTCTACACAACGCGGGAACGAACCAACAGAGAATGAGATGAAACATAACCAGATGTATGCCCTATGCTTCCACATTACTTTTACTAATAAAAATTGTGTTCTGATACAAAAAAAATACTATTAAAAATACTATTTGGACACAAATATAATATGTTGAAGAAATGTGAAAGAATATTCCACGGTGACATGTTTACTCATAGATGGTCACTTGATTCCCAGTTGAATTTCATAAGTAGCGGAGTTTAGATAAGCCTGGCCCTTCTCTGCTTTTTTCTGCTTGTTTCAGCTCTCTTTTGTCACGTACTTCTGTGACACATATAGCTATATTTACTTTTAAATTTTAATTAAACCTTCAATCAATATTTCCGTGCCATTCATAGAGCTTGTAGCCAATTTATTCCCTGGGGGGCGAATGATAATTCCCGAGGGGGCTTGGCCCTCCGGGAACATAGCTGAATTCAACACTGGGCATGGTATAATATATAGTTCTAAAGGCTGTCTTGAGGATACTATAAACGATCAAATTTTTGCTTTCGGCAGCTGGGACAACGCCCCTGATCCCTGGGGGCGCACGCAAGTCCTACGTAATATTGTCTTCAATTAAAATGTCCCAGTTCAATAAAATATGGCCACCCTTGAGTAGACACAGTGAACGCTTACAAAACTAAAATATAACGTAACTTTTGATTGACAGCTTTTGCAAATTATTTTAATGGCGTTTTCCAATGGGCTGTACTGCATGAGTGAGCCAATTATATTGTTGTGTATTGTTGTTTATGTATTGTTGTAAATTGTTAAAGGCGAACTTAGTCCTGTACAGCCGAAAACGCCATAAGTTACAAATCATACTCGATTTCAATGTCTAGAATATTGATATTTGCACACATGTTACAAAAATATATTTACACGTTTAGGATTAAAGTGAATTTTTAATTGATGTTCTTAATTGATTGTTGTTCTTGTCATAGAAAATGTGTTTTAAAGACAAGATTAAGTAAGAGTAACGAATTTATGATGTGTCACTATGACGTCGTTCCTAATGGACGCACGAAGAAGTCAATTTTTACCACAATAGCATTGGCGTGCACAGGGGGGGCAAGGGGGGAGCAGTTGGCCCCCCATTAGGATAGGTGTGCTTTTATTAGCAGAATTAATAGGCATTAGATTGGAAAATCTTATTTAGTAGCGTCTTGCTCACAAGTCATAACACAATAGAAATGTGTATAAATATATTCCTCTAACTTTCACTGTTTCCCAACTGCCAATTGCCCGTTTTGCCCGGGAAAGAATAGGTCCAGGGATGGTGCCTGTCGTTAGGGGCGACACATATGCTGACGTATGACATAAACATAGTCCTCGCTTGGACATACGTCAAGCGGGTAGGTCGTTGTGCCAGAGCTCCTCAATCATCAATAACGCGTTTACACCAAGTCACTGGGGGTTTCCTCCACTACACCTAGTAAGAGTAAAAGTCCGACCAAATAAGTGCACAACATCTGATTAATATGACAACAACGAAAAACCAGCGCACCACCACAATCAAGTGCACTTTAGGATGCAATGAGACGAGACCATCGCCCATGGAAATACACGTATGGCTAGAAGATTCATATACCAGATAGCAGCCATACATACAGCTCAACGGGGAATACAACTCTTTTTACATAAAACTAATCTCGACCACATTATTCAGTAAACTAAAACAACATGACGAATTACCATTCCGCTACGAAAACGGCAACCGTGAAATGATCACTGTAACAGACGCAAATGAAAATATCACTTGTGTCTGCAGCTTTCACGTGCCCCCTGAAGTAAGCATCCACGAATTCAGGAAGGAGGTTGGAAAGTACGGTACGATTAAAGAGGTGAAAGAAGAAAAATGGTCGCAACGTTTTTCCTTCCCACTGCTCAACGGGGTAAGAGCGGTTATGATGACAATCAAGACCGCTAATCCTTCGTACATCTACATCGACGGTTATAAGGCACTAATTCAATATGACGGCCAGGAGAAGACGTGTCAAATTTGCAACAATCGGGCCACCTAAGACAACAATGCTCACGTCGGCAGGGCGCTGTTCAAAACACCGCGGAAACGAGACTAAAAACTACATTTGCGCAACTTTTTCAAAAACCGATAACCGTTCTAGAGCCAGAGACGCCAAATATAACCATCCCCGACCACTCCTCACAACGTCAACCATCGGAGTCAAATGTCACCCTAAAAAAACAAGGAAGAAATGATCATGAAGTGAGCCCAGATATGAACCCACAACCCGCAATAACAAATCATCAAGTAGATCTAGACAACGATAATAACAACAATACAACGTGCACAAGGCGACTCAGAGATCCCTGCCTCGCAGTTCATAGTGGATGACTCAGACAGCGATGACGACGACGAGGAACACTCAGACATGGAGAAGGACGACGGAAAGGATGAGAAACGGAAGCGTCAAGTAAACGAATCTCACAGCTCTTCTAACTATGAGGTAACACCAATAGACCACGGGCCAGCTATTAAACCCTTCACCCCACCCCCCGGTGCGGAAGGTTTGAAAGTGATTTTGTGTACAACTTAATATTACAATTTTCAGTTACCTTTTATCATAACCTCCTATAGCCGTCTGAACTCCTGATACAGATCCTGATATAGATCTTACTCCAAATATCAATGAATTTTGGAACTGATGGTATGGTATATATTTTGGTATTGCGCAATAAAAAAAAGAGAAAAAAACAGAAAGGGGAAAATTGAAATGTTCTTATTCTTTAATAAACAAACGTCATCTGTCTGTCATCTGTCATATGTTTGTCGAATTGTACAAGTGTCATTAAATTAAATTTTGATCATTTTTGCTATTTTGTCATATTTCAATGCCATTTTCACACTTTCGCATTTCATATTATAATACACAGTTTCAGGCAATTAGATAGGTGGCGCCGTGAGTTGGTTCTTAAGCTTTAGTCGGACATGCAGCTACTGTACTTGCGTCTTGTAATCCAGCCAAAATAAACTGTGTCAAACAAATAGATTGAGCTATATTCTTTGCCTGGTGTGTGATGTTCCTGTGATTGCCAGTCGAGAAGACAACATTGCATCTTGATAGATGCCTTGACCTGATCCTTGACCTCAGTGTGACCTCACACCTCGTAGCCATCCAGCACCTGTTTGATATATGAGGCAATAATTGATCAATGACTTAGAAACCGTTGAACAAATATTGACTCCACCGAATCGGGGAGAAACATAGTTTTGTCAGGACACTGCGAAGGGCAATTTGAAATTTTTCCTATTTTCCATAATTAATTAATTGAATAATCAATTGCTCCCGGTACCCAATGGTACAGCAATTTATATTTTAGTACTGAGTTGTGCGTGAATAACCACTGCCCTTAATCCATAATGAAATCTAATAAGGAACGAGTTGTCCCGGGGTATGCAAGAACTGAAGACCAGTCGATTTCCGTGCGAATTTGGTGTAAGGCACATAAATGGGTTTGGATGAATTAATGTAAAATTAGTTAACTATAAATACTGAATTTTTTTAAGAAGTAAAGAATGATTTATTAATATTTTTCTGTTTTACCGTGAATAACTCAACTGTGTAAAAAGTTCATATTATTATGTCGTATTTTAAGTTGTTTAATTATCTTGAACAATAACCCAAGGTATAGTTGAGAAACTGTAAGAATGACGGCCCCCTCCTTATCCCCACGACTGCTACCCGACCCCCCCTTAACTCCATGAAACAACAAACTGAACAACTGAAACAAACATATTTTCAGTAAGGCATTTCATTTTTTTAGGTTGTCACGGAGTTGAGGGAGGTCGGGTAGCAGTGGTGGGGATAAGGAGGGGGCCGTAATTCTTACAGTTTCTCAACTATATAGCATCTCACCCTTCCTTTCTTCCCAGTATTTCTGCAGCTTGATTGACCCTTCCAGTAGCCTGACCTCCTAATCCTCTTGAGTACTCTTGTCAGCATTTGGGGCCGAACATACATACATTGCAGTGAGCAAACATCTCAGTAAGAGGAAAAAAGGTACAACTATAATGTGGAGACAATCAGGAAGAGAACAATGGTGGTGACTGGTTAGTTGGAGGAACATAAGGCAACGAGAATTATTATTATTAGGAAATAATACGCTAGAATGTTTAAGATTGTCTAGTCATTATGAGTAAGAGCTATAAATTGAAGGACTGAAAGATAATATTATTACATAACAGGCAGAATTTATAGTAAAAGCTAAAAGGGCATTCTTAAAAAAAAAAAAAAAAAAATTCGACATACAGTAATGTGGAATATATATATATATTGAGACTACAAAGGAGTGTGTGAACAGCTTTGTTTGTGCCATTGTGTTCACTGCATTAAAATGGGATGTATTACAGTTTGGTACAAAGTTTACTGGGTTTTCAATGGTTCATATAAGTAGTATAAGTTGATTTATGTCAAAATTGTGACTGTCTATACTTCATGTCAAAATCTTCTCAAGTTATTGGTATGTTAAAGATACCTTCCATATATAAGACACTCATTTCTCCACAATCTGTTCAGTGTTTTTATATAAAAAATAATTGATGTTGATACATTCTTATGTCCAAATCAGTTTATTTGTGGTTTTTGGCATTACTATAAAATATTACTTGTGATAAGACATTTTCATTTTGTTTTCGTACAAATTAAATATTTGTGGCAATTATTATGTGACCATCAGCCAAATATTACGAATCCACATTTTCTTTTGAAAGTTTCTTTATAAAAAAAGGGTTTTGGTCCCTTGACTAAATGAACTGTGAGTTGATGACTTGTGGAATCGGATGAGGATAGGATTGAAGCGTGCCTATGTGCAAATCAATCACCAGAAACCATGTGTAATGTATGTAATTTATTTTTCAATAAGAAGCTTACGTTTTGTTTGAATTGTACAACAATGAAAAACGAACTGGAAAAATGGACATACTCATTATTATGCTTACTTCAAATACAAACATGTCTCATAGATATACCTTTTGCTTGTTCAAACATTTTTCACATTTCTCAAATGCTTGCTTTTGTTTTATTTCACAAACTCAAATCGAAATCAAACATCATATTTCTTCTAATAATCTTTTCTTACTTCATATATTACAATTTACTCTATTAAATAACTCAACATAAATTGAGAGAAAATATTGTTTCTTACAACCTAGCACGTTTTATTTTTTTATTCATAAACGTCAACATTGAAATTATTTGCTTAAAATGGTTACCACCTTGATGAACACTGTGTAAAAATAATAAAAAAGAAACGAGCAATGGAACAGCTTACACACGAAAATAGACAACAATTCAAAACACATATGCCATCTATCATGAAAATTGAGTCTTATTATTTAATCTATTGAAACATACGAAGAGAGGAAAATTCAGTTTCTTTTATACAATATTTATATTTTTTAGTTTTATTCGTAAGTTGAATGTTGTATTTTTAATCTACACTGATTGGCTGTCAATGCCAACATCATATATTTTATTACTATTATATCTAACTAATTAAGAAGAATATAACAAAATTAACATACAATTCCACACACCTACGCAATTTTATAAATGTGACATAGTACTTATCGAAAAGTAAACATTTCCAAATTTTAATATTAAAACTATTTAAAACGTGAAAACGAACAGTATGGTTATTTGAAAATTATATTCAGTTTGTACAAATTTGTGTGAAACAACTACATTCAAATTAAGCAACCCACTTTCTTAAGCTGCTCTTTTAACTTGCATCTTTACCCTATAGTAAAACGTAATAATACAGTAAAACGTTAACATACATTAATATCCATTTTGTACAATTATCTTGTAGCAATTAATTAAATACAACTAAAAATACCTTTTTACAGGTATTTCTTGACATCAACAGTCACAGTAAAACGTGGATCAATTGGCTGAATTATCACATTAAGTTTATATCAAGATTTTTATGTAAACATGTTAAGACTGTTTGTTTTGAAGTGCAAACTACCAGAAAAAAATAATTAGGCCTTAAAACTGAGTTTCACAGTGGTTGCATGGTTGTTAATCAAATACACATGGTCCCGTAAAGACGGCCTATGCGTGATTTGCAAATCGTGCAAGGTAATGAAAATCATGTGCGTTAAAATCTACACTAGTAAGAAAATTTCTTGGGAGTTTAGAGGAAGCTGCTACAAAATCGAGAGTAAAAACGCCCATCAATTTGTCTAGGAACACATTTAGCTTCCCGACAATATTGCATCATGTTCCTATGCCAAACTAGGATTAGGAACACTAGAATTTAACGTTCTATTTGGCTGAAAGGTTTGCACAGTATTCGTTACTTGGAGACGACAGTTAACATAGGAACACCTCTGCACGCACCATGCAGTATAGGCTCTGACCTGGTGTGTACATATACAATTAGCACTCAAAAAACATTTATACATGCTTGGAAATATTTTTAAAGAACAAATATTTATTGTTTGCACTGGGGGTATCAAACTTTAAAGCATGCAACATAACAACTGAACATTTACGTAATACATTTTAAGTTTATTAAAATTGCAAACAATCGAATGTGTATGGTGTGAATGTCATGAAATAATATGGTCGCGAACTCGATGTGTTGTAGCCTGTTCTAGCCCACTACAGCTTACTGCGTGTATGCTTAAGTTGGGTTTTATTTATATTACGTTTTCCTCATCGGTAGTAAAATATACCAGTTTTGCCCCACGCTTTGCGACAGCTCGTCAATTGCTCGAATGACATCGGTATAAGTGATACATTTTATTTGTTACGAAGAAAACAAAGTTTCATTAGTACATTCATATACTTTTCATGATTAATAAATCTGTTAAAATACATGGAGTCATATGCAATGGGTTTGAAATTTCACACTTACAAAAATATCACAGCGTCCTTTTTTAACACTTAAATCGCTCAAGATTTGTCCTGCTTCAGAGACAACCCTTAGTGCTACCTTAAATGAAATGGTCAATTATGCTAACAGTCAATTACTATTTAGCCAGTCTCTCTCATGCACACTCAAACTGCTGCTAGACACTCACAATCTGCTTGAAAAAACAAAACAAATTTACCTACTTTCTTATATAAGAATAGAAATTTATTTTTAAAAACTCTTAATGCATATATAAGAAAGATCAAAATGAGGTGTTCAGATCTTTTCTTCTACAAATCAGTGTTGATAAAATATTGAACTTGAGCCTTGTTCATTTCTGAGAAATCCTATTATACTTTTACTGGGCAGGGCAAGAACTTAAATATATATACCTCAGTATGAATATGAACCTCTGCTTAGCATTAATACAAATACTCTTAGGAAAATCACTGAATTCCCCTACAACAGTTTATACTGGCTTGCTCCTATCAATTTATTTGAAGAAGTTAATTTCAAGCATATGGGAATAAGTGTACCTGACCTGAGGCAGGTAACATGTTTTGGACAAAGCCTCTAACAATTTGTTGATTTAAATTCACTTAAACTCTTTAACCACGCCTAATTATTGCTAATTGTGATTTAAAGTAATGTTATCCTTATATAACACCAACATTGTTTAAATTGTTATTATACAAACCGTTCTGTAAAAAATGCCTCTTTTTCTAACATGCATTATATCACAGATCGTACGTACCGAAAATACACTGTTTTGCGTTACAATTTGTCATGTTACGTTTGTTTCTTACTCTACTACCTTAAGATAGTCCTGTATGAATTAAGTAGTATTCTATATCTTGTAACACAACCTTTTCTGAAAAGCCTCAAGCTATTAGACCCCAAAATATGGCAGCCTTCATTTTATTACCAATCAGATGTAGTACTCAACTTTAGGAGTTCTAACTTTACCAAGGTCTAGACACATAATTTGTGTAATGATTAAATGGTATTTTACATTACAAAATCACACAATTAACATACATTTTTGATTTTTTATATTTATTAACTTCAATGTATTGAACACTGCAAAAGAATTTGTTCGAAAGGTATTAAAATGTGAGGATACACATCCCGTTTTGATCTTGGATTAGAGCAACGTTACATCATTGACTGGAAAATTCGACAGAGGCAAGCAAGCATTGGCAATCTGGTTCATCTTTCAACATAATCGATGCCCAACTTGGGAATGCCAAATTCCTTTGACACAATATGGGCAGCGTACAGATATTATCATGCCATCAACCCCATTAATAACTTGAGTCATTTTCAGTCTATAACTATAGGCTACCTTAAGCTAGCTCCAGCACCATAGATTGAAAACATATTTGTTCCCAAACATGCAATTTACTATTTTCTCTTTAAAAGTTTGTAGTGGGGACTTTCCAAATAAAAGTAAAATAGCAGACCACAATTACATTGTTACACCAAATTTGTCAGTGAATTGTTTTATTTTCTTACAGACAGATTCTATGGAGCTGCATTTACAACAAGATTGATTTTTTCCTTCACGAAATTGCAATTAATACTAAACATTACATAAGAAAAATTAAACTAATATATACGAATGGCAAAGTATGGACACATCATGTTCATCACAAATAAAAACATTAAAATTCATTTGAATTTAAATACTGTGAGCAAAGTACATTCAACCCCTTCTATGTTAGAAACAATTTCTCCTGTCAACTTATAACTGTAATCTGCTACTCATTATTTCCAAATTGATTGGTTGTGCAATAGAATACAAGATGGCATTTTTCGTTACAACAATGAAGGTAAATTGACAAACTCATTACTATTTTTACTGGTATTGTTGAAGTCCCCTAAAGATCTGAGCCTTATAGTCAACATAATATTGTTAGTACATATTATTATTCCTGTATCATCACCAGTCATCTACAATAAAGTATTCAATTCCATTGAAGGGGTTAAAATGCAATCATATTAGGCTAGATTTGCAATTTGCATGGCAATATTCATACCCTAATGGTTAGAAATCACATTGCAGTTTGCAACCAATATAACATTCATTAGGACATGCCTAATATGGCAAGATGGCTGTACAGTGTATGGGGCAGTGAGATGACTGAAATCTTTGGTAAACCCGTGAAGGACCAATGATTCAATAGCCGTTGGTCCACAGATTAGAACAGAAAATAAGAGTACTCATGATTCAAACATAATTATCATGTAGCCTAATTGTTCCATGTCTGGTATTTATTTGCCTTTGTAATTGCAGCAAACATGAGTAGGTTTTGCAATTTGGAAATTAAGTTCTTACCTGGGTGTTATCTAGTACTATTATATGTCACATAAATACAATAAAAAAATATTCAAACAAGATAGAAAAATTTGAAAGAATATTAGGCCAATCATATTATATTTTAAAACTAAATTAAAGAACTAGACCAAAAATAGGGGTTTTCATGACCACATGGGAACAGCTAACCAAAAATACCCTACTGAACCAGTCCGTTAATTTCTCATACACAATTTATACACACGGGCAATTTTACTCAACCTTGATGAGAATGAAAGTGAAATCATAATTTGTTCATTATTATTGTGTTTAATAAATTTATGCTCCAGCCAGTGGCGTAGGAATATCCCGGGAAGCCTGGGGGCCCGTGGTCTAGAGGGGCTCGGTTTTTAGACTGGCCTAAGTTAGAAACCTATCATTGTTCATAAGCTTCAATAAACTCATACGGAATTCCTAGACAAATTATTAAATTAGTAATTGCCGGTGCAGATCGTATCATTTCGGTCGTGTTCAAGAAACGAGATTGTAAATCTTTCGCCTATAATAGTATAGTTTCAAAATACCCTACTGCGTATTCCACTGCCAATGCGTATTTTGACTGATGTGTGTTCTGTGAATTGCATTGATGGTAAGTTCCTAACGCTAGGGTACCAGTTACTGTTGCAAGTTCAGAACGCTCATTTTTAAAATCGAGAATAATTCATGGGATGAGAACACTTTCGATCGAAGATGACTCAGAAGAAGTATATCTTACGATCACATAATCAATTCGTTTGCGAATCGGAAGTTCTAAAGCAATTGCTGTACAATGAAAATTTCGTCCCAGATCCCAGTATTCATTAATGTTGCTTTTCAGGTAAAAAAAACAAGTGTAAAGTATAAATCCAAATTTTGGCAAGAGTCAGCAGACTAATGCAACAATTAGTGACAGTATTTACAACAATTGCCAATTGTTGCATTAGAGACGTGAAAAGGCTAGTTGACTAGCGTCAAAATAGAGATTTGAGTTACGTCTATACATAATGATCATGAACATAATCCCGGACACAATACAAAATTTGCCAGTTCGATAAAGGTTCTTTTGCCCGGGGGATCGTGGTATTCTAGCTACGCCACTGGCTCCAGCTACATTGTTATTTAAACATTAGCAAATATTGCAAGTAAATAAAGAATGGGCGCCATGTCCCATGCATGCATTTATCGTGGGTAAATACAAGTTGGCTGGCAATTAAACTAGTAAGTAATTAACTGAGAAATAAAATAACAGCCATTTGCAATGTGCATTATGTGCTATTTGTACTCTTGCAAGGGCAAACTCCTCAGATAGTTTATTTTTTGTACTAAATAACATAATGGTAGAAAACTTAGTATGTGCGGTTATTAAAATCATAATTACTTTAGAATAAGTTAATTTTCGTATCAATTTTCTTATCTTGCAAGAGTCTCATACATGAACAGGTTCGATAAAATAAATGGGACAGTTATTTTGGCCTCCACTTGACTAACATAATGAGTTTCTACTATATAAATTAAAGCATTCTATAACTGCATATTATGTAGAGCAACAATTGGCAATATACAATAACTGACAAAAGTAGTTAAGTTGCCAGATAAGCTCACATAAGAAGCAAATCCAATCAGTTGCTGATACAAAGTAAATATACGTTTTAAGAAAAAAATAGTGACACATTCAAGTTTTATCAAATGGTTATTGAATTGTGAGGGATAGGTAACCCATTTATAGAGATCAAAATACTTAATGTTTCCTATTACAAACGAATTAAAATAATTCTTATTTGAACTAACTATAAACATACTTGGTTGCCAGTCCATTCAAATAGTTAGACATCTCAAGTACCCTACCAACGTCTAAATAATATTATAACAAAAATGTTTGGTCTTTACAACAAAGAAAAACAAAGAAAAAACAAATATTTAATGTTCTTAAAGTATTATCAAGAAAGCTTTAAAAGGAAAATGTGTCCTCATTTTCATGATAGAGGGACTAAATTAACTAAATTGGTTCTATTGAAGTCATCTTCGTGGTAATTGGAAGGTACCTTACTAAATTTGTAATCTTCATTAAATATTAGTAACACACGATATATGTCTATTGGAAGTTAACAAAAAACAGGTTCATGAAAAACAAAAAGTTTTAACACACTCATGTATGTTTTTTACTTCACTGCTCGGATCAGTACATAGCATCATAAGATTTACCATCATTGAGCATTAAATACAGTTCACAATTAATACCTAATAGTAATAGTAAAAATGTTAAAATAATATAAATGAACAGGAAAATGTGTCAACAAGTACTTTAAAGACACGTTATAATTATGTAAGTCTCTAATCCAATGTATTACCTTCAAAACTTTCAGGTGGCAAAATGTAACACAATCATTAAGTATGTCAGAACCCTTGAATGGATTTCCAAGTCAGTGTTTTGAGGAAAAATAAAAGAACATAAAAGAACATTATTGAGACCAACAATAATTATAGTTATCATTAAAACAATAATACTCATTATTGGGGGCCATATATTATTGACCTTTCTCCTTCAATCCAAGTAAGTGCTCGCTAGCCATCAAAGTCGAACTAGGCTGATGTGCATAATTCCTAATTTGATGTAAACTGATGAGTTGGTTGGGGAAGCTGTTAGCAGAACCTGACTTGGGCATGTCCATTCCCCCTCCGAGACTCAACTGACCAGAGTTCTTAGCCTGAAAGCCGAGAGCATCGTAAGAGAGGTACGATGGTCGTGCAGAACTCTGCATGAGCTGGTGATGGTTCAAGTGGTTGAGATGGTGATGCGCCGGTAGGCTGCCCATGGACTGGATGGGGGTGAATGCAGAGGTCGAAGAAGGAGTGCTCGAAGTCTTTACGGTGTTGATCAAGTTAGCTGCCGAGATGATCGACGAGTCCGCATACGAACTCGGAGAACTCGAAACGATCACCTGCGAGATCGGAGTGGGCGGAGGTGCTGGTGGATTCTGATGCAGGTTTGACTGCTGTGTTCTGATCACAACCAGATCCTCTCCATTCTCGTTTGAGTTCCCGTTCATCCGGTGGTCTAATCTGTGAAGACCAGAGAGATGGTGTTCACCAATGTTACCCTGGAACTCGTGACTCATGTTATCTACCAGAGAATGCTCGGCACCCTTGGGCCAGTACGGATGGTCGTTGCCGTTGTTCTGGTTCTGGTTGTTCCCGACAAGCTGGTTATTACGACCGTTTATGCCCAGACCTGTGATGGGCGGCCGCTTGTCGGTCCTCTCGGCGTGCTTCTGCATGTGTTTGGTCAGATAGGTCTCCTGCGTGTAGGACTTGCCACAATACTGGCAGATGTGCGTCTTTAGGTGCTTCGACTCCTTATGCTTCGGTATGTGCTCGAGAAGACTGGGCTCGTCAGAGAAACACTTGTAACACGAGTTACATTTGTACGGCTTGTCTGTTTGGTGGCAGCGAGAATGACTCTGCAGGTTGCTCAACTGGGAGAATGCCTTGTTGCAGCCGGGATGGCGACACTTGTACGGCTTGTCCCCCGTGTGAGTGCGAATATGCTGCTGGAGATGGCTCAGCTGAGTGAACTTCCGCTGGCAGATCTCACAGCGGTAGGGTTTTATGCCCAAATGGATACGAGTATGCTGGGAGAGATAGGAACTGTTGGCGAACGCTTTGGAGCATTGCGAGCATTTGTAGGGTTTGGCCTCTCGCATGTGGATCTGTGTATGAAGCTGCAGATCAGCCTTGGAGCCAAAGATCTGGAAAAACAATAGAACAAAATATGTAAGCCAAAGTGTTCAAAGGTACATTTCACACGTAACATATAGCAAATCATCTACTTTTAAGAATGCCATCATTGGCTCTACATCAGTTTACACTCAACAATGAATAACTCAATAATCCTGCTGTCCAGAAGATTGATTACAAGCTATAAAATGAAATTAAGAAAATTTCTTTGGATAATATAGTATTAGATGTTGAATCTACCGTCTCCAATTGACAAACAAGAAATCCATTCTATATGGATGGTTTAGTCTGTTTGGAAAATCTACATTTTCATAGGATTGTGGTAAGAAAACAACAATAAACACACTTTTCACATGTATTGCATTTTTCGACACTCTGTTCAATGCCTTTTTCAACTTTCTAATCCTCATATATTGTTACATTAATAATATGTAAAGCACATTATAAAGCCACGGGCAGATCTGGTGTTTTTAGGGGGTGGGGAGCGGGGGGGGGGGGAGAGTTTGCCATTTTCAATGCCAGGTTGATTGGTGGACCAACACCACGACGAATGGACGAATCACCACGGGCCGTATGATCGTATCATCGTATGTATAATGTTATAGAATGACTTATAGGTAACGTAGAGTTTTTGACAAGGCCAAATGAAGAAATTAACACTTGTTGTTACTTATTAGTTACTAATAATGTGCATTACCACTGTATTCATTTCTTTGCTCAATGTGTAACGGCCAGCCGGCACTAAAAATATTTAAAAACTATTTGTTTGTGTATCATAATAAGAAACATATAAAACAATACGATCATGGGGAAAAAGATTACAAAAAATATCTTATATAAGCAGTCATTTAGTATTGGAAAATATAAAAACATTATCACCGTTAGAAGAACAAGGGTGGATGATATTGTATGTTGCTCGTTCTAATACTGTTTATCGTAATAGAAGTTTTTCAATGAATGCTAATAACAAATCCTACTACTACTACTACTACTTACTACTCTGGAACTCACTACTAAGAGTAACTACTCACTGCTAAGTGATAACTCCTTACTTCTTCAAGTATAGGCTAGTTGTTTCCGTTAGTTATGAATATGAACCTTTATTGACTAATTGTATTTCTATATTCTTTTAAATATTTGTCTCTTGGAAATGAAGTAATGGAAGTAAGAAGAAAGTGTCGGTTTTACAGATCAAAAGTTTTTTTTTACGTGCAAACCCTAACCATAAAAAAAGTGTCATCGCACTGAAAAATTACTTTTCAATGAATTTCATTACAGAAAATGTCCAACTGTTGATACATTTTTTGTAACGCAACGAACCAAAGTCCGAGTCGAAAGCCAAACTACCACAAACTACCCCTCGCACGCGGCGCTCCTGTCCAAAAGGAAGTAAACAAAGGACACTGAAAAATTGCTTTTCAATGCATTTCATTAGAGAAAATGTCCAACTGTTGTTACATTTTTTCAAACGCAACGAACCAAAGCCCGGGTCGTTGGCCAAACTACCCCTCGCGCTCGGCGCTCCTGACCAAAAGGAAGTAAACACAGGGCTGGGGGGTCCGCAGACATTATCTCTTTGATCAGCCCCAGACGACCATTTAGAAACCGTTACAACCTGGCGCCCACCAAAAACCGTTTAGTGGATTATGAAAACAACCACTTTACATATCCCAATCACTTTGTGAAAGCACAAAACCTCCGTTCGGACGAGAGTGAACTTCTTACAATGAACGACATTCTTCAAAATGTGCATCCTTTCTTCTTGTCATCCTCAGGAGATTAAAAAAATACCTTTCTATGGTCCGAATATTGTTGCTCTCCACTTCAAAATAATTCACATATACATCCATGCGTAATGGGATGGTTTCTGTAATATGTATGACAAGACTACGGTGGCAGGTCACATTCCACGCACTAAGCCACATGCATAGTACTATGACAATCTGATGCTGGGAACCCGGACCTCAGGTCTTGGCATCAATCCTTCGAGGCTTCTCCGTAGTACTATCAAGACCAGGGATGGTGAAGCGCTATACATTTTTAAAATTATGGGCATTCAGAATTGCGGAGACGTGAATCGAACCCTCGACCTATAGAATAGGGTATCCAAGGGGGGCTGCACCCCCCCCCCCCCCTCCCGGAATCCAAGCTTTACTTACGTTCTGCAAAATATGTACGTTTATGCAAAAACTAATTAAAACATTTTCTTGTTTTGTTGCATCACATTTGTCAATGTAACTTATAGAGGGAAATAATTATACTACAAACAATGTCAACTAACTTCAAATAAGGTCATCAGTGCAATAAATTCAATGATTTTCTTAAAAATCTGGTTAAATTATCCCTTTCATCAAACTACCTAAAATTCTACACCACAAAACCATGCGAAAAATAATATGTATTTACAAAGAAAATCGCCCGCGGCTCAGTTTAGTGGTGGGCATCCCCCCCCCCCCCCCCCCCCCCCCCACCTTAGTTTTAGGTGGAAGACTTCGTTTGTGGATATCTTCTTCTGCATCACCCCCACACCCCCCGACATATATTCCTGCGTACGCCACTGGGTGTATAACGTTTTGAAGCCGAAACCCTTACAGCATACAGACTGCTCTACCCACTTATTTACCATATCGGAAGTCACCGTGTTAGAAACATTCCAAAACCCAAATCCGGGCAGCATCGTCGAACACACATTGACCACAAGAATCATGTTTCGAAAGAAACTCATTAAACAAAGACCACGCGGCGGCAGAACAGCTCGCACTCTTATTGGACCAGGGCTGGAGCTAATGGCTGTAATTATAGACAGGCTTGGGGACAGGAAACGAGAGGAAACAGAACTAGCCACCAGGTTATTTCATTCGTAGAAATTCTAGTCTCGAGCTGTGGGATGGATTGTCTACTAGCGGAACCCTGCTGCAGGGTATGTGTGTCGAGAGGACCATTTCATGCTAGTCTTTCTCGATCGGCTCAAATTACCACGAATACTATTAAACCAGTTGGAATAGAATATAGACACAGACGCGGTATGGACGGGGGGCAGGGGGGATTAATGATTTCATCCACCCCACCCACCTTCCCCCTAACCGGCCTAAAATTGAAAGAATGTTTCAATAACAGAATAAAAATCCTAACACCTTTATGTTTTAGAACGCGTAACTTCTCTAAAACGAGTTTGGCTGTTCATTCCACCTTACGGATATTATAACCACTGAGCTTCTAAGCTAATGCAACATGGCACATTTTATTCTGATGTTCGATACGTGGAACATGTTCCTGTTCGGGTCAATAATACGATTAATTATGGTATTTGGATGGTTTAGGTACGGATATTCTAGAACTGGTTCTAGGAGACTATCCCAGAAATTGTCCTGCAATCAAATGGGAATCGATCCGGTGATCTCCAGAGTGTGAATCTCGGGTGCTAGTTACTAGGTGCTAGGTGCTATGTGCTATGTGCTAGTTACTAGCTGCTAGTGCTAACACCTAGCCAATCCACTACCCTTGACACCTAGCCACATGTTACAGCATGTGTTAAACGTGTTGTTGCTAAATATGTTTCCAGCAGTAAGGTGCCAATTTACCGAGATACTATTTACAAAAATAAAGCTTTGCTTCTTGTAATAAACTAAATTCTTATCTACTCTAACCTCAAACGGTAAAACTATGCAACAGATAGATGAGATGAGCTAAGTAGTGAACAGTTATAGAGTCAGTCTTGTTAGAAAAGTAACATTCACTTTGCCTTTGGGTGAAAGGAAGGATCATATTTTGATTGAGTGCGTGGTGACACGTTGTGAATTAGGATAGCACTTTTAATTACTGTCATAGGTGCATGGCCATAGTGTTTAATTAATTCCTAGCACGATTTAGTGCCCTTTAGTGCAAACGAAGCGAGCGACTCCACTTCCATTCGAGATTTTAAATGAAAAAAATCTTAAATGTAAGAACGGTTTTTACGACAAATCAGTTGTTAAACATAACTTGTTGTACACTAAATTTTAAATTTACATACAAGTAATAAATACTGTAGGGTCCAAGGATTGGGTTATAGCTTTTACTTCCCGCGGTGGATGGAGAAATAGCTGAAAGTTACATGCCGGACTTTCAAAGCAGAGAAGACGTATGAAGCAGAAAGCGATGAAACAGGTGAAGAGAGAAGAGTTCAAGTGTGATATCTTATCAAGCGACTGCAAAGTAAACTTGAAATAATTAAGAAATTAGTAAAATATTCGCACAGCGTAATACTTCACTCCATAATTTAATAATGGGAAGTTTTTGCTTTTTTAACGTCGCGTTCTCAATTTTGAAAATGGAGCAGTTCTGACTTGTAAGTTTTGCAAACAAAAATCAGCTATAACGTCTTTTCAAATAATTTAGTAGCATTTAGAACGCACATCGTGAATATTATATTCGTCTGTGAGGATAGCAATAATTGCATAAAAATCAGGAATTCGTGTAGCAGCACGTAGAAACGTTGACGTTGGGGGAATACAAATATCATTGTCAGTACGAGAACTGGCATTGAACGAAGACACCCAATCGCACTGGTATAATATTTATACACCGATTTAAATTATTTAGTTTATTTCGTATTTTTTTACAAACCCACCGTTAACGTGTCAGTAAAATAACAGGAAACTGCGCCAGAATCCAGACAATCCCTAAACAATAACGTGGTTCGAATTAATACCACCAGACGTGATTCTGATTATCACACTATACCCCTCATTCCATGCATTGACTCCATCCATAACCTCGCTTAGCTTTTAGATGCGTCACTAAGCAATATATATGCCTACAACTAAAAAGAAAATATGTAATATAAAAGGTGGCAATTTGCTTTTGTGCTACAGAAGACAAAGGTATAGACGGTAGATTGTGTGCGTCATCCCTTCTAGTTCAAGTAACGCTAACAACAAGTATCAATTACAAGTTCTTAATAGAACTTGTGAAGCTACATTCATTCTAAGGATCTTCGATGAAAGGAACAAGACAACCATACAACAACGTATAAACGCGTCTCTATAATAATATTGATTGCGATAACTAGATTGCATACTGAAGTATTAGAGGAGCAGGATAATTATAGCCATTTTTAGGAGTCCCTGGTGTAGGGTGCACATCAGCTTTACCTGATGTGCCCCTCTTGTTAACTGGGTATATTACGGTATTTGGATAGCTGTTGGGAAGTAATGCCCGAGGGCTATCAGTATAACTGATTCCCAGCATTCGCATTGTGACTGAGAAAATCCTAGGGAGTCGGAGAAAATCTTCAATCAATATTCCTGGTGGCCGGAATCGAATCAGCGACTTCCCAAATTGGAGAATATCGGTGAGCAGCACCATGGATATAGTGCATGGTCCAACGATACTTTACCCAGTAAGATCGTTCTACCATGGATATGGTGAGTGTTTTGTGATACGATGAGAAGCCAGTTGTGTCCGAGGGGAGATTGGATTGGATGGACTTAGCTGTTCGGAATGATACTCTCTAAGGAATCAGCGTGAACATCATTTATGAGAGAATAATATACTTCTTCGTAGAATCCCTACTGTACGGTGCCCAACTGTTTTACCTGATGTGTCCCTCTTCAGGTATAACTAACTAACTAGATATGGTTAGGGTATTTCACCTATACTTGAATAGTTGGGAAGGAATGTCGAGGACTTTTGTTACATTATACTAGTTTTACGTTCATGTTTTTTGCATATAGCCATCAGTTATTTGTTACAGCAATATTGGACTACCCGATCCATTGTGTATTTTTTAAATTACTCCATACACACGCGAAGTGTGTGCATGGTTTTGTATACGACGAATTAATTATGTTCCTTTAGAAGGAGAGAAACTTGCATTTGTTAACAATAAAATTATTATCACTAGGTATCATTCTTACTGTTATTACTATAATGTGACAATAGCGAATAGACGACTGACAGTGATCTTGCCACGAGTAAAAAACTGTACTATCAATTTCGAAACGTTGGTCACACGAACTCCATCAGTTAGTTGTTTAGAATGAGTTCCAGTGAAAATGCCCTTCAACCATCAATGGAGACGAGATGCCAACAGTCTTCAAGCCTTGCGTGTACAAGATTTCGTTCGGAAATTAGCCTACTTGGCGAAAAGTCGGTGTTACCAAAGCATGAATTATTTTCAGAAGTTACTTTTTTTTTTCAAATAAACCCTAGCCCCTCACTGGATCCTCTGCTATGTAAGTGTACGCCTAGCTTAGCATGGCGTGTTTGGTAGACAACTAGAAAGACCTCTCGGAATTAAAGCCTTCGGGGCTTGAAAAAAAAAACTGTAAATAAGATTGAACCACGCGAGAAGTTGAGTTGTGACAGTGGATGATAGAAGATGTAGTTTGTTCTTTATTAGGTGGCTACTTGATGATCCTTTCAGCCGAAACTGAACTGCAACATTCCTCTATGCATGTAGACGATAGTTGAATACTACTAAACCACCGGAGACAAGAAATATGAAAATGTATTACCCCCACAATCCCTTATCTGTGGTATTACTCTTTCGCACTAATCTTTACATTTTTACAAAGTCATATAGAGTGCAAGCAGATATTCTTAGTTTGACATAGTTTGAAGCTCCAACCCCTATAGTTATGTGCCCACTACCCAGCATAACAAATATGACTGATCATAACTAATATAATATTAATAAAATGAACATGACATGATTGCCGGGTTGTCACGGGGGTAGGGGGTGGTCAGTGATCGCATAGCGATAAAGGGAACAGCGGGGAACGTCAAATTAAGAAAACCTCAAATCTAAGTTTTAAAAACAACATTCACATTTACCAGAAAACGTTCAATTTGGCACTATTTCCCCACATTTCACAGGACGTGTACAATTAGACTTAATAAGTTGTTTGCTGGTAAATGTGCTCACATTGAGCAGTTCACAAAAACGATTCTTATAATATTCTAGGGGAAGTTAGAAAACGATTCCTTTTTTGAAATGTATGAATTTCGTTTGTTTAGATCGCGTTTTTCGCAACTTTGACGTAAAAAAGGAGCGTTAAATGTTTCGAATCCGGCCCAGACAGCTTTTGCCCTCGCTTTTACCCAATGGAAGTGAAAATAGTATTCATATTTTAACCTCTCCCCATTACCCTGTTCTTTTTCGGACCCTCGTTACGACCTAGGGTGCAACACATAGTGCAGCTATATTAGGCAGAAGAAGTGAAAAGATTTTCAGAAAAGGAAATAATAAAAAGCAAGTTTCAACCAATCCACGAGTTGATATCAGGAAAAAGATACAAGGTTGGCTTTATAACATTCATAAGCATCACACAAAGTTACTTGTCTACCAATGAAAACACAGTTTGCCCTAATAATCGGTTTTAGCCACCGTCCGTGGACCCGCGAGCCAGGTGAAGAGAGAAAATATAGTTAGATTTAAATTTGTGCCAAACGTGAGAACAATGAGTCAACGACGCACTTTAAAGGTGTCGGTAGCTGTTGCCAGCACACAGCAGTAGCACACCACACTGCATGCAGTGCCACTGTAATGCAATGCATGCCACTTGCATAGTCGGTACCCGCACTACAAACAAAACCCAGCTGACATAATTTGGCCACTTAACCTTTCAGTTCCACTGCATTATTTTAATAGCATGACTTTAACTAACGTAATGTGTGTACGATGTACATTCATCATTTGTATGAACTATGATGACTACCGACTACCCACTGTACAACTAACTGGCCGATGTGATACGACAATAGCCGAATGAGTCATTGCGATTCGTTGACACGTTTCCGGATTTAGACGACTGTTGTGGAAGATTTTTCGAACGTCAACAATAACAACACTTGACTAAATGAATTAGAATCGCTACGTGGTTTTAGTTTTTGTTGAATGTACCGACGGATGCACTAGGAATGGATCACAACCAAGAAATATCCAAATAATAATAAATATGCCACTAGGGCCCTTTGCTTTTCACATGAATTTCACTGTTTTCTTTTTCTATTAGAGCAAACCAGCGAATTTTAGCGTTATGTGACCTTGCAACCAGAAAGTTTAGAAAAAAATAATTGCATCTCTTAAAACATGGTTACTCATGGAAACTTATCTCAAAATTTAGAATTTTATTTTTATGTAATGGATATAATGGATATGCACGAATGGCAAGAAATGTAGAAAAGAAGAAACAATATGCATAATTACTGTTTGAAACAAATCCACGGTTTGATAGCATGACAAATATTAGACTAGGAAAACGCTCTGTTTGACGCGTTGATAAGCGAGCGCGTCCATATCTACGAACGTTCTGGCGAAAAGATCTCAAAGATAATAAAAACAACAATTAACAACAATTCAAGGATGCGCATTGCAAAATTTTTTCTAATTTCCATAGCTATTATACTTCCCGACATTGTTGGACGTCGTGCAGTGTGCGTTGCTAAGAATTTTCGCTGTCATGTTTTCGCCGCGGTCCGCCACCGTTACTAACAGTTATTGACAGCAATAGAAATGTAATTTCTGCCTCTAATATGTATCGAATCGCGTTTACATTAGTATATTCGTGACCGGACAAAAATTTACTATAAGATAGCCACCTCACATTTTGCTGTTACTGTGTTTCAGAAATATATTTTCGAGTAACTTTCGTGTAACTTTGCCAATATCTATCAGATCGCCATTACATTAACATATTCGTGACCGGAAAAAACTGTAAAAAAATTTGGCTATCTCACATTTTGCCGCCATTTTGTTTCAGAAAAATATTTTGCAGTAACTATGGTGTAACTTTGTAACTTTTCGAACGATTTTGCCTCAAAACTATACACCTTCAATCCACATCGAGGCTTGTGGATGGTCCAAATTTCAAGTTGATCGGACTTTCCGTTCGACCGCTATCGACGGACATAAAAACAAAAAAAAAAACAAACAAACAAAAAAAACAAACAAACAAACAAACAAACAAAAAAACAGAACGAAGTGCCATAAGAGTCAAGTGGAAACGCTCGCTTCGCTCGCTTAATTAAAAATATATACCCCTATAGGTTTACACTAATTTCTCAATTGGGTTAATAATTCTTCAATCAACTCTATTGACAACTGAGTGAATTCATAGACTTTCCTATTCACTTTACTTATAGCAATGTTATTATTAATTCCCGTAATAATAACTCTAACGGTCACCCAGCCACTACCCGACCTAGAGCAAAGTTCCTTAGCTTCGCTATTATTCGTCTTATGTATCGTGAAGGACTTCAGGGCTCAATCTCCAAGTCTTCGCATAAGTATGAGGCTACAACACTAAGCATACGGTTGACTCTATACGTTTGTAAATTCCCAGAAAAAATAAAAATAATGAAATAATACAATTCCTAAAAAACGTAAACGTACAAATAACGGAAATAAGTCAACATCAAACTACAGATTTAAAACATGGCATGAACAGTAAAACTAAAAAAAAAAAAACTCTTTCACTTATTTCAAGTGTTGCTTTAGCTTAATATCGAAACCCGTCTTAGCCTAAGGGCCTAAGCGAGTGTCAAGGCCTATATTACGATACCAGTTCACTAATCGCCAAATAATTACATCAATATGTCAATTTGTGTATTCTCCTCGTTCTGTTTGAAGGAAGGAGAAGTTGCCCCCCCCCCCCCCCCCCCCCTCAAGCACATTGGGGAAAGAGAATGTCGAGGCCGTCTACACTCAACACTAGACGAGCAAGCGACAGTCGACAGATAACACAGAATCACCTTACTCACTCACTCACACAAACAAACACATGCTCACTTTCAAGCAATTAAATCTCATTACTTTTTACGGTTTTAAGGTAGGTAGTAGGTAGGTAGGTGTGAGCACCGACTAAACTGGGATCACCGGTAGTTTAATTGAGATTTCTAGATTTCGTGCTACGCTACGTGTTTAACAGCCTTCGATAAATCGCTCGTTACGTTTGGCGATTTACATACTTGAACAGAACAGAAGTAACGGCATCGCAGGAAATGTCTATCATGGCCCGTTAAAACTTAAATACCCACTAAAATCTAGCTCATAGTTTTCGTTTGGGCATAGCCCTGCAACTGGATGGACGGTCGAACGTCCCGAATGATGTACACACTATCTACTGAGATGAATGTCTAGTAAATTAATAAATATTGCTAAAGTACAAAAAAGAAGCTTGCAGATTTTTAAGTGGATCATTATCATTTGAAAGAAAAATTCAGTACGGAAATTGTAAAATCATGTTCAGTTTAGTGATCTTGACATAATTTACTTCAACATGTTTCAATGTGAATGTTACAATGGTTAATTTCCAATTATGGCATTTTTAATCCTAGACTGGATGGTATCAATACACTTACCAAGGACATCGCTTTTGACAACACTTGTATTTAATAAAATAGGATCAAAGCAGATGTATAGTTGTATCTACTCCCTTCAGAGGACTGCGAGCATTCAGTAAATGTGCTCTGAGCAGACAATATGCGTATGTCATTTTTTGGTTGTTACCATACAATTTTTTTAAAGCAGTAACTGCAGACTGCATGAGTAAACGTACAACTTAGTTTTTGTTTCAATGCTCCATCACTTGACATATTTTGAACGTGACTGTACTGTCAGGTAGTGTGGAAATTAGACGACCTTTATAGGGTTTCGTTTTTTTAATGTTGCGGTTTTTATTTGTTACGTCGAAGACCACAAGAAGACATTCTGTGGATATTCCCAGGTCTGCTGACAAGTGAATATTATCAATTGCGTCTGGTAGCGTCACCACCGCAGCCAAGCCGCGACTGATCTCTCTCCTCCCCCCCCCCCTCCCCCCCCCCCATCAGTACTTCCAAAAACCACGTGTTCACACATTAGAGCTCTTTTTACATTTTTTGAGTGCTAACAATTGCGCCAGTAATTAAGAGCGCAAGTTCTCCACGTATAACTTCATTTGCCGACTTATTTTAGTGCAAAGAAATAGTGGAGAAATTCCCTCCCCCCCCCCCCCCACCACGCACAATCTCGCTCAGACTCTAAATAAAAAATATTTCCGTCAATAACAACCTCGAACATATTTTGTTATTCAAGATAGGTAGTTGCCTACTATCTAACTGCATTGAATATTAATATTGTTAGCACCACTTGTTAACTTGTTAGATCCAGCTTTTCGGCGAGCGCTATTCATTCATTATTCCGAGACATTTGTCATGGCACAGGTCATAATCTAGATAGATAGCATAATAGATTTACTTTTAGTATGCTGATGTCATCAAAACTTAGTAAAATCACTAACAGCCTGAAATGAGTAAAACCCTCAACAGGTTTCGAATTTCTTTGCGGTTCTACCGACAGAGATATTAACTTTTTATAACGAAAGAAGTTTTACAGGAAATATGAGTTATCCATTTATAATTATATGACTTGACAAATCATATATATTCGCTCTCAATTGGCTAAATTCAGTGTAACCACAAAATATTTGGAAACAATTGTATTGCTTTTGAATGTGGTCAGTTGTATATGTTCAAGATTCACCACAATGACTGGCCAAGGGAATTGTCAACATACTCTTATGTTGTCAATATCTCCTACATCTAATCAAATACCTAATCGATTTGTTAAGATCGTGAGTCCGTGACATTCCTTATCAACGCAGTTTCACTTAACGCGCGCCACACAAGTCCTGAGTTGTAAAGAAATGCTCAAACTAGTACCGAAACCGTTAATAATTGTAATGGGGATATGTACGGTTGCGATCCCGATTCAGACATGTCATAATTTGTTACTAAGGACTTAACAGTCATAATTTGTTATGAATTTAAAACAACTCTTAGTCGTTCGACATCGATTTTTTCCGTTCGATTCGATACCGGAACACTGTCTATGTCACAATCTGGCATCGATTATTTTTTGTTTTCGATGTCAATGTTGAGATTTTCAATCGATTCACAATCTTACTTATTATCGAAATAAAATAATATATTTTATCGATTTCAACAAAATTCGCGTTATTTCGTTATGCGAAATGCGGTTTGTGTTGTGTTATGGTAGAAGTGAAGAACGTTCGGGTACCTCATGTAGCCAGTACCCTTGACCCATGAGGACCCATCAACACGTTATTGCCAAATGCAAATAGTTGTTGAACGCTACATGATAATCAAAGCGATTGCGTCAAATGATTTCGTGTCATCTTCGGAACTTCTCTCACACGGCCATATTTCATATTTTGTACACTCTACTACATTATATCTATGTAAGTTATATGCGTTGCCATTCAAAAGAAAATACATATGATAGATTCATGATTGAAATATTAGCAAGTAAGTTTAACGCCTTCCTTCATACTTGAAAATGGGGCCGAAAGAATGCGAAAATACAAAGTAATGTAAATAATACAAAGATAAATATAATTTACCGAACCGGGAACTGATCCCAGACATGATTCTTTTTTTAAACGTGATGTATAAGTACATGAATATGAAAGCCTAGACTGTTAAAATAAATAATACAACAAATTGAATATACAACCAAAATTACTTTTGAAGTTTGTTTAACAACATGTGTTGCTTAAGTAAAGTTTGTTAAGTGGCCGACTAGGCCAATTAAAAAACAATTTACCTGCAGGAGTTAGGCAGACACAGCTGGACATACAAAGTCACGCAATGTATTTAAGATAAGCGCGACTAGTAGACCAACGATTCTAAAATCGCATCTATTTTTTGTATTTAAATTCATCCAATGAGTCCATTTATCGTGTTATAGAACCATCACTGTTTTGGGTATTATTTCATTCGCAATAAATGTGTACTTTTCCTGTGGCTGACCTTGAACGAACAGTCAGCTAGTCAAACATGCAATGGCCACTGCCAGTGACTACATCACATTCCCAAACAGATGACTGCAAAGCGAATATTAAAATATTTCAACACGCCGATTATAAAACTGATACGCTGGTACCTACTACCAGTTTAAAAAAAATCATGACTTAATTATTGTTAACGTTATCATAAGAAATGCGAATTACGATGTCCCCACTGAAAATAATTTTATAATTTGTGTGTTTTGGTTTGGGGGAGAAAAAATTAAGTACAAATACACTTATTTTATTTTATTTTATTGAGAAATTCCTGATCAAAAACTCGCAAGACTTCCATATCCCAAGCCAGGATTCGAACCCAGATCGCAGTAACTCAGATCAGACTATAGGTTTTCATGTTAGCTTATACTTGTATGTGATAGTCTCCTCGAGTTGTATTTAAATGTTAAAAGTTTACATACATAAATCCACGCATGCAAAAATACACGTTCGAGACGTGTCTGGGTAAAATTCAAAAATTGTACGGACAGGTGCATGCAAAGTTAAATAACCTTCTTGAACATTAAAAATTATTACCTCTGTCTCGAACTTAACTTTCTATAGAAACGAGTTTTTTTCCTTCTTCAAAGATTTGCAGTTGCCGAGTGTTTTATAACAGAATCTGTCACAAGTTCACTGACTATAAATAATGTTTCATGTTTTATAGCCGTGAACCCAGGACCTACACATTATATGCAGGTCGCAACGTGTTACGGCTCTCATCAGGTGTAAAACAACGTATAGTTAGAAGCTAAATGTTTCATTAATCAATAGAAAAGCCATCTAGTTGAGAATTGAACGAAAGTGAAAGAAGGAAGCTGCAGAACAAGCACAGCTGCTTTCAAGGTTCTAAAATCCACCCAATGAAAAAAAATCTCACCAAAACCTTATCAAATAGCACGACTAGCTACAACAAAACCGCCATCACCTCTCACCACACATCTCAACACGGTGAATACACTTATATTAGCCATTCAAAAATGCACACTGGATACGTAGCACAGTAACGAATAAACTAACTACATAACTAATTGAATTGTTGGCACGTCTTTCATCAGATACTTCTTCATACGTATTCGTATCTATCAAAATCAACTAACCATTCAGGGAGTCAGTATAGTCAAGGATCAATCATTCTTCAAGTGTGCAAAAACGCGGTATTATTATTATTAGTATTATTATTAGGTGGCTAGCTACCGCTTAAATTGAGGAAAGAACATCCTTGAAACAGTTGTAATTGAAATAAGGCAATTAGATAAATGTTGTTCCTTTGGCTAATGGCAGGTGATTCGTGTTTTAACCAGTAACCTACCTAGATGTGTCGCACGTGTACCTACGCTGGATTTGTATCGTTTTATCTCAACTACTAAGCACATCTAATTATTTGTAGCCGTTTTAAATACCGAGATTTTTTATATCGTATTATTTTTTTTAATCGGCAAATTTCTTCCATAAAGCATAACAACATAGTTGCAAACTTACTTACCAAGAACGTCTCATTGAATGACATCACAATAATTAAGAAACCACGTGGTAAATAGGCCTTCGAATTCGATAGTTCAAGTCCAGCAACGCTCGTTATATGTCGCAATAGCATAATTAATATTTAGCGGTGTATTTTTTCTAGGTCACGCAGAGTTTTTTTATCTACCAACAAAACGTGAAAACGACTGAAAATTAAGATTAACCAACAATTAATAAGTGCCGTAAGTTCGTACCAACCCCAATAAAATTTCAAATTTCCATGAAATGAGGATTTAACTACCGGCACTGAAAATGAGATCGACAACCCTAATGGAATATACAACAAGATATTGTGTTTAGGTGTTAGCAACGTGTTAGGAATGATGTAGCACACATTACCCCATTCAATGGGCATATTGGGGAGTTTGTACAGAATGTTACTAAAACATTCATTCCTCAGCCATTAGCAGTCAGCATTTTTTTTAAATTTAAATCTATCAGGTCATAAATGCAAATAAATGACCCACTCTTATGCAACCTAAGCTATATGCCGTCAAACAACCCTCAATATAAAATAACAATACAGCAATAAAGTTTGAAATACACGTTTTATTGGACAGAAAGCGGTTAGTACCTTTTCAAAAAAATTCATATAGAATAGCTAAGTTATTATTTTGTAAGAATGTCATTGAATTGTATTTATATGACCACTAGCTTAGCCCGAGGCTATACCTACCAGTCATATACCCCACCGTGTACTGAACCAAAATAAGGTTTTAGTTTATTGCCAAAAATTGTATTACTGAAACAGCCATTGCAATAATTATTGAACGTGTTTGTATTGCGTGCTGTGGGTGGCACCATTGCAAAACCGACCGCGTCAATAGAAAGAATGTGTCCATGCAATTCCCGCCAGTCTACGCCAGCACAAGTGTAGCTCGTCGTCCTATATCGAACTGGTCTATCCAAGTTATTTGGGTGTGTTTTTTTCCTCCGAGGGTTCTAAGGAGGTACACCTTCTCTAGGTCAAGTGAAGTTTTTTTATAGGCAAGGTCATCTGAATAACTTATAACTGAGGAGAACAAAAACTTCCCAGACTTTTTATATAGCGCTCCCTATTAATAGGCACAACAAGAAAGTGGGCAACTCAATGGCCAGATTCCAACGCGACTTTTCAATGCGATTACGACTGCTTCTAATATCCTTTCTAATATCAACATGTGGATCGTTAACTCCCAATTAAGAGCAATGGACACTGGACAGGTGTGCTTGTGTTCTGCAGCGCCTTTGGTGTTTGCGCTGGAAGAAAACTTACTTGTGTAATCGACAAAGAAACGCGGGGAGGTTTAGTGTTACCGCGACCATAAGTGACACCTGGTGAAGAAATTATGATTATAGGTTCATCAAACGAGGATCAGCTAGACGATTACCTGGGCCTAATCCAAGTCTACCACTATGGCGGCAATTGAACGGAATATTGCTTAACGGCGCAGACTCTCTCTTTCTCTCTCTCTAAACGCCAGCTTTAGTTTATCCTTATTATACAATAAACAACAACTTGAAGTAATATAGCTTTTCACACAATTAATTACAAATTATTAGTTTCCACAGTTGAGAATCGTAACGAATATAATATTAAATTTCCCATCCAGTTTTTAGTTTTTTTTTTCTGAGACTTCAACAATGAATCACACAAGTTAGGTTCTGGATGTGTGTGGATGCCGCTGAACATTATAATCAGTGATACAGATTCCTATACTAAAGAAAGATTACAACAAATATATTTACGTAAACAACGTGCCAAGCCCTCTGGTGACCCACGCGAAAGAAAAGAAGAAAATATTATTTCAGTTTACCATAAAAAATAAATAAAAACTCATTTACCAGAAAATGTGTTTTGTTTGTTATAAATTTGATGGAAAGTTCGATATTTACAATTTACATTCGATACAGTTCTTATGTGCACAAGTAAATGGAATAACCTTTACAATTTGTGTGAATAATGTACACTATTTGATGTTTTACAAATTAATATTGAGGTACTCAAATTGCGAACTTTATTTTACTTTCCACTAAAAATGCTTGTAAGTGGGATTTTTATAACGAATTATATAATTTTATTTGCATCATTAAAATTGCGTGGTGTACGTTGGTCTACACATGTAACGTACCCACATATACATTACTTGCATAACGACAAAAATCCCAACGTGAATTTAAATTTTCCTTTTTGACGGCTAAAAACCCTTGTATTGAGCTTTTGATAAAGAGCATCGTTATAATTACGAGAGGTAAACACGAAAACGGCACATTATTATTGCACGTTAATTTGATAATGAAAAATAGTTTCAAGTTTCTTTCTCTTTTCACTTCTTTAAGGTCACGGCAACTTGTTTAAACATCATGTTGAGATCCTATACAACGTTTGAATAATTGAATTCCTTGTCAGTATTGACGAGAACTTATGTAGGGGGAAGAGGGGGGAGCAGAATATGGGCCCCATCATTTTGAAATAGAATTTTGTCCCCTGATTGTGGAAACGCAATTCAACTGGAGAACGGGTGATACATAATGTTCAACAATGGAATATATTATACATATTGTTCTTAATGTGCATTTTTTGTGGTTCGTTAGTAGGCCTACAATTATGAGAGCAACTAAACAGTAGGAGCACATAGAAGCACATACAACGAACAACATCGAAATCCAGGTAAATACGCTGTTTGTCGTGAATAGTAGCCATACTTGTCATCCTTAATTCATGCGTACATGCAAAACATTCGTGTCACAATATTTAAGCGTATTTTTTGTTAATCAATATTACAGTGGGATTATTAGTTTCAAACTTCCAACGCTAAAACCGTAAGAAGCTATGTGTTTTTAGTAACACCTTCAGAACGCCACACAATATAGCAAAATGTGAAATAATGGGGATTTAGTTTCACTGAATGAAAAATGTCAAGTATTGCATTGTCGTCCGTAAGGCTATTTCCATCAATAGATAGTTACATAATTAATACACTAAAAGAAAAAAACACGCTGTTGATTACAATATTTGAAACTTTTTTACCATTCAGTCTTAGTTCTTACATAACACCAACCCATTATTTTTACTTATTCAATGATTTGTAAATATATATATAAATACAAAAAAAAAAAAAAAAAAAAAAAAAACTAGGGGTTTCAATATTTTCTATAGGAAATGATATCGAGTGGGTGGGTAAGGGGAAGTAGGGTGTTTTTACCTCAGGGTTGGCGTGGTCTATGCCGGTCCATGAGAGTCCCTCTCGTCCCTTGCCGCCGCCACGCTTCCTACCGCGAACCTGTCGGGCGAAAGACGCAACATAAAAACCATGCCACCATCACATACACAACCTGCCTGCTAGTGCTACCACCCTACAACATGGTAATAACATCTAACATGTCGGGACTCGGGAGGTATTAGTGGTATTAATAGCAATAGATTTACATTTTATGGTGATAATATACTTAAGAGAAGAGGATTACGTGTATCTCATGCACATTAAACATTAGATGAAGCTGCGTCTATCCCACTTGTTTCTCACCAACAGAATAGGTCCATATGTAAAGCCGCCAACATATACATCAAGGACATGTCATAAATCATCTTTACCGTAACATTTATTGTGCACTTGCCGTGCTATTTCGCCGTCTCAATCCTACAACAATTAGCAGCCATACTGGATAACTGGCTTCTGCACGATATATGCAGAAAAGCTGTTCAAAGAGTGAGGAAGGCTTTCGCAGTACATTGATTTACTTCTGTCGTCTGGTATAGCTACGTCAAGTCGTGTAGAAATTGTCAAAATTAGAATTTTCATTTGGGAAGAGATTGTTGTGGTTAGGGGAAAATGGACCAATGATTAATTACTATTTACTGTACCTATTTAAACAAGGAGACATCACCGGTAATAAGGTACTAGTTTAAGTCAACAACTGTACATTGAGATGATACTAATAACTATAATATCTGTGGTTATGAACTTCCACTCGACCTATACTGCCTACCTACTGCCTACCTTCTGCCAAATAAAATAACTTTTTGCTTTTAAATACATAATACATATATTATTAGTACCCATTTGATTCAATTAATTGGTATGCTAAAAAAGTACCGTATTATAATTGTGTGTTTTGTAAGATATAAAAAGTCAATAACGTGTAGCAAACATTTTGAATTTTATGACGAAATATTATATTCACCCATTGGGCGGGGAGCAGGGGGTGGGTGGTTGAATGCAGGAGGTACAGGGACATTCAGGGGATATTAGTAACTATTAGCAGTAATTCGTATTTACGTTCTATCATTAATAAACAATATTTGGTTGTTTTTATTTCGTATTCTGCTATTTATTACGAGGTTATTAATTATTATACTGTATTGAACCAATTATGTTCTGCATAAGTCAAGTCAATTACTTATGTTGTGCTTAAACTCATTTGATTTTTAGAACAACCTTAGACATGAAAACCAAGGGTAAGGTTCAATCAACCAAAGAGTTGACCCTAGACAACCGAGAATTTCATTTTGCAACATAAGTTCAACGTACTTGACATTTTCATCGTTTTGTATCTTTGGAGTTGCCGCACCCTTAAAACTTTCAGCAATTGATAACTTCAACAATGCTTTTTCATTATCTAAGGTAAGGTAAAGCAATTCGACGCTCCTCTACCGATCGAGTTGAAAAACTTGTCTAGCTAACTTTAGACGCAACGTACCGTATTTCACAATTTTTTGCTATGAAGTATTCAATTTAATATTTATTAAATATTTTCCCAGACGCGTATATCAACAATGGGATGTCTGATGCGGGGTCTGACGTTCAGTAGTTGCTAAGCAACGAACAAGCATAGATCCATCGATGCAAACTATTCGTTCCTTGGGCACTGAACAGCAAGTAACACGACTTGGTCTACATTTCATGTTTGCATTATATCGAACTTCCTCAATAGGATCCTTCATCAAAAATTGCAAAACTAGTTTTTCTCGAGATATGTTCAACGATGATATAGGTTGTAAAATATGCTCAAACATGTATATAGCGGCGAACATATGTAGATCAAGGATATAGTACAGAATCAGCCTTTACTTAAACATGTATTGCGCATTTGCCCTGATATTGTTGTCTACTTAATCCAATATATGGATCATTATTGTCACACGTTAATGAGTGACAAAAACAGCAGATACAATACAAAATGTCTTTATGAATATTAAATAATAACAATTTATGGGCAGAAGAGTTGTTATAGTAAGGAAGGTTTGAAAGAAAACAGGATGACGATGCATTACTATGTAGGTCTACACTATATTTACACCCCATTCCCCAATGAATGAGGCTGTGAATTGTCATAGGTCTACATTGATCGGCTTACTCGTCTTTCATAAGTTCAACAATGTAGATCCAATTGTAGAAAACTGGCGTTGTTTTCAAGTCATATGTTTACGTCATATTAGTGTTTGTGGTCTAGTTGTATTTCAACCGCGGTCCGCCAAGATGTTTCATTTAGATTTTCACATGACTCATTTCAAGATAGGAAAGAAAAAAAAACAACGTTTGACAAAGTGCCAATTTTAGTCCTTTTTATAAGTTTTTTCTTTGGAGGGGAGGAAAGGCATAGTTAGCTTCTTGCCAGCTTCCTGTCTCAGCGCAACCCACACTGAACGAAATGCAAGCGAATGCACTCTACGAAGATGAATAGATAATATTTACATTTTGGCAGTCGGTCCGGCGAAAACCGTAAAATATTCATAAGTCTACCTAACTTATGCAAACAAATAATAACATGGGAAATGCGTTCACTTGAAGTGCAATCATATGTATCGTGCACGGTAAAACTATCATCGGAAATACAGTCTATGCCTTCTATACGACGGCTGAAGGTTAGGTAATATTTTCCCTATTTATATTTAATAATAATAAAAGCATTTTCATGGCCGTGCCTGCAGTTGACTTCACACCGACACTAAATGTAGGTTGGGGAGGAGGGTATTTAGCATTTACGTCTCATTGGCAACAAGTCTAATCGAGACGATGAGTTATAGTGGCTATGAAGGTGAAATAACGCCACATGAAATCCATGCCCAACTACACTGGCAGGCATTTTGTACATTTGATAGCAAAGAAGGAATTTCTAAGGGCTGTCAAGCCCGTATGTGTCTTGTCAATCCCGGAATTCGCAGTTCGACTCGGGAAAACCTCGGCAAATCTTTCATAAAGATTGTAGGTGGCTAGAACTGAGTTGGAGAATCGCTGGGTTCTCGTTCTACATTCCTCCCCCCCCCCCCCCCCTTCTCCTCAATACACTGAATGAGTATACAATATGACTATATATATATGACTAGGCAATATAACCGTACACCACACAGATACCTAATTAGAAGAATTGCTCATTGATACTCAATAATCAGCAATAAAGAATACATTTTAGCTATCTTGAAATTATTGATTTTTGTCCAGTACAATGAATAATTTTCTTATTATTGATGAAGATAAAAACAAATGGTTTCCTAGAAGACCTAAATTAAGTAGTTTTCATTTATAGCCCGAATTAATATATCAAGTACAATCCGTCCATACAAATATATACTATTTTAATTCAGAAGACATTTGCCCCGGATAAACGAATGAGTATATTCATGAACACTGACCAAGGTCTATATTTTTTTGACACGCGTGTACATTTTCGGAAACGTCTGTCTGCATCGTTGGATATTGTTAATCCTAAGTCTAATTTTAGTTGTGCATAGTAAGAGCAACGAGCTGATTAGAACTGTAGCCAATGCATCATATCAATCTCCATAACATGCAATTTCTTTCAGTGGGCCTATTGAAGTGAATATAGTAGGGACATTCACGTTCTTCTACCCGACCAAACCGCTGATTCTAACGTCGGACCTGTGAGGCTCTAAATTTTGGCACAAATCTGCTATTTTGTACATACTAGGAAATCTATTCATATCATCTCACTCTAGTCTCATGGCAATTCGTTGAATCGACTATAAAGGGAGTTCGACTCTATACCGATCTTCTCTACTCTATACCGATCTTCTCTACTCCATACCGATCTTCTCTACTCTATACCGATCTTCTCTACTCTATACCGATCTTCTCTACTCTATACCGATCTTCTCTACTCTATAGCGATCTTCTATACTCTATACCGATCTTCTCTACTCTATACCGATCTTCTCTACTCTATACCGATCTTCTCTACTCCATACCGATCTTCTCTACTCCATACCGATCTTCTCTACTCTATACCGATCTTCTCTACTCCATACCGATCTTCTCTACTCTATAGCGATCTTCTATACTCTATACCGATCTTGTCTACTCTATACCGATCTTCTCTACTCTATACCGATCTTTCTACTCTACACCGATCTTCTCTACTCCATACCGATCTTCTCTACTCCATACCGATCTTCTCTACTCTATACCGATCTTCTCTACTCCATACCGATCTTCTCTACTCTATACCGATCTTCTCTACTCCATACCGATCTTCTCTACTCTATACCGATCTTCTCTACTCTATACCGATCTTCTCTACTCTATACCGATCTTCTCTACTCTATACCGATCTTCTCTACTCCATACCGATCTTCTCTACTCTATACCGATCTTCTCAACTCTATACCGATCTTCTCTACTCTATACCGATCTTTCTACTCTACACCGATCTTCTCTACTCCATACCGATCTTCTCTACTCCATACCGATCTTCTCTACTCTATACCGATCTTCTCTACTCCATACCGATCTTCTCTACTCTATACCGATCTTCTCTACTCCATACCGATCTTCTCTACTCTATACCGATCTTCTCTACTCTATACCGATCTTCTCTACTCTATACCGATCTTCTCTACTCTATACCGATCTTCTCTACTCTATACCGATCTTCTCTACTCCATACCGATCTTCTCTACTCTATACCGATCTTCTCAACTCTATACCGATCTTCTCTACTCTATACCGATCTTCTCTATCCTATACCGATCTTCTCTACTCTATACCGATCTTCTCAACTCTATACCGATCTTCTCTACTCTATACCGATCTTCTCTACTCCATACCGATCTTCTCTACTCTATACCGATCTTCTCTACTCTATACCGATCTTCTCTACTCTATACCGATCTTCTCTAATCTATACCGATCTTCTCTAATCTATACCGATCTTCTCAACTCTATACCGATCTTCTCTACTCTATACCGATCTTCTCTACTCCATACCGATCTTCTCAACTCTATACCGATCTTCTCAACTCTATACCGATCTTCTCAACTCTATACCGATCTTCTCTACTCTATACCGATCTTCTCTACTCTATACCGATCTTCATCCGTGGATGATATCTATTGTGAATACATTATGTATGCCTGCACGAACAAGTAAATCGCACATGCACACGTATGATTGACTTTTTATATTAACACTTAAGAAATAAATTTGAATAACAAACCCTGATAAATATTAGAACACAAATAAAAGTATTCTTCACACTTGTGCCTATTTAGTTCATACGAACAAAAAATTGAGCCCAATTTTCACTATTTGTGGAACTTATACTTATGTGGTGCAGCATTATTGAAACATGATTAAAAAACAGTAATCCTGCCATTCATGAGATTATGTTTTCATCATTGTAATGTATAAATAAACTTAGCATGTAAATAAATTACTATAAATAAACTTACTGTTACGTAATGTTTGTTTTTTAATTATTTTCCCCCTAATGTTGTTATGTTTAACATGCTTGTACGTGGAGTACGTGTCAAAATAGCAGAGTGTACATCATGTAGGCATATAGAACAAACAATGGGCGTCGTAGGACCAAACTGAGTAATAGACATAATATGACCATAACGCAACGAAAAAGCCTCCTGAAAACTATACGAATGTGACCGAACTGGACCGGGTTACTAAGCTGTTTGGACACATGTGAAGAAGAGACACATCACGAATGGCATGTGTCGGAGGGGGCGGCGACCATAGAGATAATATAGACAGTTTTAACTGAGAACTGAGCACATTCAAATAATACTGAAAGAAAAGGATGTGGAGAGAGCACATGAACGGATAGATGTATATGTTGTAGGAGTGCGGGGTAACAAGGAATGTCTCAAAGATAGGGGTGACCGGATGTGAATAATTTGGGAAGAAAATGGGAAAAAAATTAATAGTATTTAAATGTACCACAAGAAAATCTATTAATTATTATGAGTCGTAAATATTGACTACTGCACAGCGATATCAAGGATAGGAGGACAGAAAGTTTCTTTACTACAAACACTTATTGTGAACTTGCCTTGTTATATTTTTTAGTCTCAATTCATCTCTGAATAATTGTCACATTTGTGGATGAGTAACAACAGCCAGCCATATTGGATAACAATAACAAGATATGTGCAAAAAATAAAATAAAATACTTAAGGCTTCCTTCATAGTTTTGGTTAGTTTGGTGGTGGCCTGTTGATTATGCGTTATAAAACAACTTGAGAATAAGTAAAAAAAAAATGCATGTTAGATATAAAGTTTAAATTAATTGTTACATAATTATGTTGTACGGCTTTTTAGACTAGTTAAATTTGTAAATAGTGTTGTTCGTTGGCTAGGGTCAACTTCATATATAAGTCACAAGTTGTGGGTCCGTCAACTGTTCACAGTTCAACCCCGCAACAGAAACTTTGAAAGCGAATTAGTCGAAGGTTTGGAGCAGTCAGTAAGGAATTCGAACAACTAAGGGATGACCAAACACAAACTAAGACACGTGCGTTGTGAAATACTCTAAGATCAAACCGCAGTCAACTTGGCGACATTTGAAATTTCAATGTTTCTAGATGAATTACTTTACAAACAAAGAAGTCGCGGTTTTGAAACCTAAATCTTGCCATAAACTGTAAAGATCTTCAGGCTTTGTCAAATACGTCAGATTCAATCATTCCAGCTGAACGATTATGTGAAATGCTGCTTTGACATGGTCTGTTCTAGACGGTTTTACCTGTTCTTCCCTTGGTCTAACCGTACTGGTATGCGAGGGTATATTTTATCTACGTTATGGACTACGATAATATATTGGTGAAAATTATTTTTTGAATATGAATATAAAAATAGTGAGCCTGATTAGGAAAGGTTATGACACAATGAATAAAACTTGGCTTGGTATTTGTACTCTCGTATTTTCTCTAAATACATCTCGAACTTAATGAGCTAGTCAGTGGGTGCTATTATATTAATGAACCTATTATTTAAAAAGAGCAATCCATGATATCTTTTCTGTCACACTTTTCCCGCATTTAGGTAAGAATTGAGCAATGCATTTAAGCTATTTTGCCGTCACATTTTACGGCATAGGCCTATATGGTGTTAAAATTCATTTAGAAGAACCGATTTCGATTCGATTTAATCACTTTATAACGAGAAGTGTTTATGATCTAATCCTCTTCGATAAGCACTGGAAGTATTTCTAATGTTATCGTATTACTCTTACTCACGTGTTCGTGTAAGTGTGTTACTTAATACACAACTCTAGTTGGAACGATAAGCTTATAGGTTTGTTTACAAAATGACGCGCCATTGAAGAGAGCTGTTAGTTTGTCCATCTACATTTTGGTTACATGTGGGCGAGTATCCAAATATTAGTACCGCGCAGTTTCATTTTTACTGCCGTTTTCAGTTAGGTACCTATTTAGGCGGGTTCTCAAACTGGTCTACAAGTCTACAACGAACCTAAGGACAAAGGATTCCTACCGACTCAAGGCATCGTGTAACATAATTATGGGTGGGTCCAGTGGCGGTTTTTGAGCTCAACATCAGGTGTGCAATTCCCCAAAAAGAGGTCACGCGGAACAGCTGGGGTCTGGGGCGAAGCCCCAGCCGCCGGAGGCAATTTTAATGGCCTTAAACGAGTTCTAAGCCATATTTTTATTCTAAATAACGGTGAAATGTGCAGCTTAATCAGCTTAATTATCACCTTTAATCATCATCTTATTTGATCTTAATCACTAGTCACTACACAATGCCATTGCAACCATCCGGGGCCTGATTCCTGTACATTTTTTTAACTCTCCTTAACTCTCGCTAACCCCATGTTAAAGTGACCCCGGGGTTAACTCCTACACAGGCTTCCCTGCATAATTCGGAGGCAAATATGACCCTGTCTGATAGTAGGGCTAAGAAGAGTTATCTCAACAATACTCTGAAATGCCACCATTTTGTCAATGCCCGTGTGTGTAGTTACACAAATGTCACATTTCAATTCTTTATTGAGGATATCCTATTTCATGGAGACGTTACTTTAGGTGTTTATTGAAATTTATAAACAATTGTGTGTATTTACAGTACATTATTTAGTTCATATATATGTCAATATGTAGTTTTATTGAGTATTTTGTCAACATTTTGAGGTTATTGGACTGTTTTTGTTTGTTATTGTTTTTGTTTCGTCTCGTTTTTTCAACAATGCCTTCCTTCGATCGGCGTCTCAATTGCTGACTCCTGATTGGCTATTGACTAACACCGGGGTTAAGTTTGCAAATGTACAGGAATGAGGCCCCCGAACGTTATATGATATGCGCACTGCACCAATAAACAGTGGTTTCAGCTTTCAAGCTTGAACTTGTAACAATGCGCCACGCCACTCAGCGCTCCACTGACATTTGACACTGACTCACGACCAAGCTCACGACTACAGTACAGGGGTGCGAATCTCGAACTGCATGACCACACAGGCTCGCTCGCCAGTCGCTCGCATCGTCTTATTTCCCGCTTCTTACTGCCTAATTTTGGTTTGCAAGTCAAATTTTTATTTTTTTTTATTTTTCCTGATTGATCAGGTGTGCAATTGTCACACCTTGCACACCGTAAAAACCGCCACTGGGTGGGTCAACCAGTAAACAGCTGAGCGATTTAACTGAACAATTGTCAAGTGTACCTATAAACTAGAGTCCTGACTGAGGCACATTAACTAGCAGAAGTTGGTCTTAGTTTATTTTTAGTAATTACAACATAAGTAAATAGGGTACATAAGTGTTTGAACGCCAGGCTTATTATGATCAAAATAAAATAAAATTAGTGATACTATTAATTATTATAATATTTTAAAATAAAGTAATCGCTTTACCAATATGACGAAGCGAGGGTAATTGAGGAGATGAAGGATTTATAGAATCAAATGGAATTAGATGAAGGATTTATACCTGACTGACATTTGTGGCAAAACACACCAACAAAACACCAGCCACAAGTTTTGTGGGGTGGGTAAGGGGCTAAAAAATCTTTATGGAACAATATACTAATTGAGAAGACATCCTCCCACAGTTTGCCCAAAAGAATTGCTCACGAATTTGACTTAATGAATTAAACATTGAGTGAATGAATCAGTACGGTGTTAAGTTCATATCTTCAGTATTCATTGACGGTACTACTACTGGCTACTGCTATAAGTAATATATCATCTAGCCATACTATAGCTACATCCACCCGGGTGGCTCATAACCTCTCAATAATCCAAGTAGAATATGAAGAATATTTCATAAAACCGCTGCATGCATTATGACTGTAGTAATTGTGCGCTCCAAAATGGACTCAAACTGTCGTGCAAATTGTTTCATTTTGGAAAATATAATAATTTCAAAAGAAATTCTAATCGACATTCGCCCTCGGCCTATTTCTGTTTAAATTTGGTTATTGTTTGATCTCAAATTCATTCTTCAAACAACGTTGTTTCCAAATTGTTAGTATTGGAGGTCTGTATTTTTAAACTATGACACCCAAACATTGCAAACAAAATTATGATATCGCTTGTTTTTATTCTACCGGGCCATAAATTGCGTTAGGGACAGGGTTATCAAGTACCCCAACAATTAAAATTAGCAGTTGCAGTAGGCCTATCAAAAGAAGTGTCAGGGCATCTAATTGAAAATAGAAATCTCGCAATGAAGTATATGGTGTACTGCCAGTGTGATCCATGTAGCTATATGTCATGTTAAAGACACGTGTTTACATTAAAGGGGTGAGCTAACTCAGACTGTGGTCTACTACCAAATGACCAAACTGTACAAACACAACCAGGATGAAATAGAAGGCTATACCTTTGTTTCTTGTGGTCGCCCATCTCCTATTGGTTCGGCGGGAGAGTTTGGTGCACTATAACACACTTTTATGTCCTCGTGGTCAATATTATTCTCGTGATGATTATTGTATTCATTGTTGATAGTAGTTCCCGCCATAGGGGAGACACCTATTGGTGATTGCTGGAAGTCCAAGCGTCTGTAATCTACAGTGGCCCCCTCCAGCGTTAGGCAGTAGAGTTACGTGATCACAAAGAAAGACGGACCAATTTTTTTAGTGAAAACACACGTGTGTTCTTAATGTAGGCACGGTTTAAATTTGTTTGACAACACGTAATTAGGAATTGAGCTTTGTTGTTGGCATGGAAGTATTCTGTGTTGGTTACACAGAGTATTTGATTACCTTAGGTTTTGAGCGGTGTTTCTTTGTATATAAACACTTAAAATTGTAGCTAATTTTGCGTCACAATAACCATCAAGGTATTATTTCAGTAACGATCACATTGAAAGTTAATTTGCATTAATAAATTGAACGACGCAAACGTATAATATATTATTCATTATTAAATGTTTCAATTGATTCTTAAAAAATATTCCTCTGAATAAACACGACGTATAAAACACTTGAACGCCTCAATAGAGGTTCTACACATTCTGTAAAATCACTCGTAAGACACACGGAATAGGTCTACACTTTTGAGCATTCAATAATATAATATAGGCCTAATCATTCAACTTGAGCACTTGGATTCCAGAAGAACAGAAGAAACAGCGGAAAAAACGTCAATGAAATAACAGCACAGTTCGTTGTAAAACACTTCACAAAAAATCCGGGTTTTTGCACAAAATCACTTGTTAATAAGGGAGTGAAAAAATCCCCCCTATTATTTTTTTAAAAGTAAATATAACGTGGTGCGAGCGCACTTTTTACACGTACACGTCTTGTACATGTGATCCGCTTCGCGCCAACCAATCTACTAAGATAGCCAGGCGGTCGGCGAGCAAAGGGGAGCTCAGAAAAACTAGTGGCAAGAAATGGAGGGAGGGAAACGGGGAGGGGCACAGAGGAGAAAAAGAGGGGGAATCTCAAGAATAACGCTTCTCTCTTGATGGTTCCAAAAACCTCATATAAATATGGAGCCTGATTTTTTTTACGCGTTAGTCTTTATTCACCTACCTATTGCGTACACATGTTGAACACATGGCAAAAAGTGGAAAAAGTACAGACTTTTCTATGGGACGTTATACACCTGTAGAGAACAGAGTACTTTTTTACATTGCAACATAAATCAGGGTAGGTCAATTGAATTAGCCAAAACAACCATATTGTTGTTCTTTACATTTATTAAAATAACAACAATTGCAACTCATAAATTTGTATTTAATTACTTATTGCAGATGGCGTGCGTACACAACCTCACCATTATAACACTGTTTTATAAAAACAAAACTGTTAGTGCGTTTTCGTTTATATTCTAGAATCGGCATCCGGTAGATAAAAAACCAATACTTTTTTTTTTTATCGATGGCACTTGACGTTCATATCACACTAGGCCGTGGAATACGTGGTATAACATAATATGCACGTTGTCTGTAGTAGGTTAGAGTAGAGCTTGGAGCTTCTCGTAATTATTCAGAGCCCAATCGAGTCGAAAGAATGATTAATGATGAAGGGAGTATGGAGTAAGGAAAACCCAGTCATAGCATACTTCATTCAATCAAAACATACCAAGTTTCGAAGATGGTTTAGTATGTCTAGTGATACTTTTACTAAGATTTTATATTTATACATCTGAAACGTTGAATCAATGAAAAGAAGTTGAACATCATAGTAATTTGTAATTTGTATTAATATATTAGTATAATAATAATAATAATAATAATAATAATAATAATAATAATTATAATTATTATTACTATTATTATTATTATTATTATTATTATTATTATTATTATTATTGTTATTATTATTTGTATTATTATTATTATTATTATTATTATTATTATTATTATATTATTATTATTATTATTTTATTGTTGCAATACATACAAACTCGGTCAAAACCGGCATAAACATGTTGTACGGACACAAATGTCAAGTATTTCCATGTGTTTACCTTATTAAAATCTACTTAGAACTACTTAATATATCATTGTCCACATTATTTTTTCCAAACCGAACTGTGGATGCTATGTACGGTCGTGGCCGATTTGTACTCATCCCAGCATTCGCTCTTTGTACGGTGGAAACCACGAAAACCACCATCATTATTATTATTATTATTATTATTATTATTATTATTATTATTATTATTATTATTATTATTATTATTATTGTTATTATTATTATTATTATTATTATTATTATTATTATTATTATTATTATTACCATTATTACTATTATTGTTTTTGTATTGTTGTTGTTTGTTTTGCTTATACCCCAAATGACCCCTTTACGGGCTTAGTGGATTTATAAGTGATCAAGAAAATATATATATATATATATATATCAATTTGTAAATATAGACAATAAGAATAAAAATATTATGGTAATGAGTATTATCATCATCTAGTCCTCAATTCGGTGTTTTTGCATCAATAACTGGAAAAACTACTTCCGTCCCACAGACGAGATCAGTGCAACCGCAATCAAACACATTATTACAAATAATGAACCTTCCTTTGCCCAATCAAACCAATAGCAACAACATAAGCCAACCAAAACTCTAAAACAACATGACTCATAACAATTGATTGAATATGGATGAGATGCAGACTGCAGGTACCTAGTTAAACCACGTGGTTCAAAATAAATATCTTAACCTGTCGCCACACAATAACATTGCAGATTGATAAAAAAAAAAGAAAAACACCTACATTTTATTCATGAGCTTCTAAATCAATAGACCCGTTTTTTATAGGCGCCTCCGTACAAACCTTGCGTAGAAAATGTTACACCCTGTTTTCTAGTGTGTATTTTTTAGTTTTACGCAGATGATCCCATCTGCAGAAGCAGCGAGTGTCGACGTTTTTCAAAGCTATGTCGGTCCCCTACTACAAAAAGGAAAAAAGTCTTAGGGGTTTGAAAAAACTGGTCTCTCCCCCTCCCCTCGGCCCAGTAGTGAAGACGTGGTGTTGGCATAGGCCTTGCACACCATAGATCGCGGGCAGGCAGCTTGCATTCATTCCGGCTACTCAACGCACGTCAAATAGTGCGTAGACATCAACATTGTTGTTCTATACTTATGTTTACCCGATACTCATACTCACAGTAATTCATGTCAGATTCAGGATTATCGATATTAATTACGAATCTTTTTTTAATATTTTGAATGTCATCATTATTATGATTTCATAATATAACTCGATACATTGTATGTGCTTTCATAACCGTGGTACGGATAATACGTACTTGTTAGGGCTGGTTATATCTTTATATACACGAGGGGAGAGAGAAGGAGAGAGAGAGAGAGAGAGAGAGAGATTTTTTTTATTATTTTCTCTTATGTAAGTGCATTACCAAACTCTACTTCTATTTATGTTAGTAAAAAATCGTCCAAATCCAAGAAAAGTAAATAATTGGGCCAATTGTATGCTAAAAATCATTTTTTGAACTTCCTGGATTTTGTGCATAACGTCAATACAAATGATAATATAAAATAATACATATGAATAATATGTTCTGGATTTAGCGAATAATTTTCTACAATATTTGCTCCTTTTTCTAGAATATTTATTCGCATATTTCGCTGTATTAGTGGAATATAAGGGTGACTGGGGGGTGGGGAGTAAGTTTTCATGCCATGCAATATTGTGGCAGGACAGGAAGAAGCATAGCTTTGGACTTAGCTGTGTCATTCATGAAGCAATGTCCGAGAGCTTTCAATAGGGATCGATCCCAGCATTGCCTGAGTTGTGACTGAGGAAACCCACGTAATATACCTTCAGTCATGATTGCTTCTGATGCGAACCAAATAGCCACGACCTCACAAATCAGACGATCATATAGTAATACTGAGCCATCTCATGTCTGTGGCCATTTACATATCCATACATGTAAAAAGATAGGAAACTATTGGAAGTCGAACTTGTATAAAGAAATAAGTTATGACTTATGATTTATGAAGGTGCAGCAGGGCCTAAAATCTAGCGAGGGTTTATCACGCTAATATTTGCTTAGCTAGGAAACTTGGGAGTTAGCCATGTTTTGATTCCCCTACATTATAATATTATATCTTTCTCCCTACAAATATATTATAGGCATCTTAGTTTATCGTGTAGTGTATGGACTATTATTCCATTTTCATAAAAAAATGTAACTGGTTTTATGATCGATTTAATATTATAACTAAAGTATATGTAGAAGTAATAGTGGTATTGGTAGTAATGGACTAGTGGTGGTGGTAGTAGTATTATACAGAACAAGTGGAGTTATCAATATTTTAGTGTATTGTAGTGTTTGCTATTGTTATAATTATATTTTCAAGTCAATAGCAATAGTCAAGAGCAATACAAACACTGTTTGAATTCAGAGTCCCGATATTGTTTGTGATTCTCACACTCAGACAAACGTCTTCCAAATAAGTTTGCAAATCATAACTAAAATCCGTATTTTCTTAAAATATGAATTGCATTTATAAACATCAAAGCTCTGTAGAAGTTCGCATTTTGAACGTGAAAAAGTTTGTTTTCTTTATTTTTTTTGTATAAAACAAGTTCATAAGAGGGGTCGAGGTTGGTCTTTACTTGACTGGTTTTTTTGTATACACGTTATAAGCACTTATGTAGTTTGCTGAGCTATACCCCAATAAAAGACTTAAAGATCGTGCGGATGAGGGGGTGGGGGCGGGAGAGGGGAGGGAATGCGTGCAGACAGGGGGAGGCGAGGCTTCTCAGGGGTAAGTTTTTTAGGGAGACGCAAAGCGTAGGGGGATTAAATCACCACGGAGACCTTGAAATTTCCTTTCAAGGGCTTTCAAATAAAACAATTTCTTGTCTGGCACTGATCGAATATATAGACCACCCTCTCTGCTCAGATCACTGGCGATGCACCTGAATTAAGTTGCACAACGATGCAACCATAAGGCGTGACTTGCAACTCTTGTGAGTAAACGAAGCGTTCCACGCGACTCAATAATGACATGTGAGTTTCTCTTGTTTCGCGCTTTTTAGTACCTGCAAAACGTTTTAGGACAATCTGTCGAGCTGACCATATAAAATAACGTTATACCGAAAGATTATCTCAGTCATTCCTACTAACTTTGTTATTGATTCTCATTGTACCAAAGAAAAGCAGAGTATAATGATAATAGATGGATGAGAATATTATTTCAATACATGGCTACGCCGTTTTATTGAGCCATGGTTGATTGGGCATTGGTCTAGTAAATCACGGTTATTGTGAACCCTGGTCCGAATCCTGGCAAAATGCATTGATAACCAAAGTTTAGTTCATTTGAAAATCAATAGAGTTAAAAAGAATTGTATTTTCTTATCATATTCAAATACAAAACTGATAGAATTGATGTGCATGGCAGTTCCTCTCGTTGTATACAATGTACGTGAGCTGAGCATGTTGTTCATCAAGTACCGAAGTGACTTTGTAACTTGAAATTACAAAAACAAATATTTTTCATAGAATCAATCAAAATGGTAATTGTTCTTTTGCAAAATTGAAGTAAAAACCCTCTGTTTCAATAAAATACTATGTATACACTAAAAACACGTAAGAGCATCTCCATCTCCACTAAGACCTTGTTTCATATTTTGTAAATGCATTTCGTTGTTTTCTTTGCACTTCGAAGATGGAATAATTTCATTAGAATGGACCTTATAGTTTTTAGTCGGAGCTTAGGGAATTATTATACAGTGTTTGTGATGGATTGTATGTGAGGGGTGTTTGTGTGTGTGTGGGGGGGGGGGGGGGGGGCTGTCGAAGAGGGTTTGAGGGAAGTCGACATACAAGCAGCTTGGAGATTGAATTAGGTAGGGAGGGTAGCAGGACACTTTTTAAATAAACAATTTTAACGTTTTTCTACAGTTACGCATTTTAAGAGCAACCAAAAATCTGTTATACGCTACCGGTCAAAAATTGCGTATAGATGAATTCAGTTGACACAATTCCCTTGGAGGTCTATAAAAAAATGTGTCGGTCAGATTCAGGAAGTGTCATCTGCTTTGAATGAGCGACCACATCTTCGGACCCTCTCCCCGAAGACAAAATACGTTGCTTGCACCTTAGGAAATAAAACGTAAAATTTTTGTCATTGCATCTATCTTTGTCGCTTCCCTCTTTTAAGGGACCTTCGGCATTTGGACCTTTTTCTAGGTATAAAAGCATTTTTATCAGGTTTTACAACGCATTCATAAAAAGATTTGCATTTTAGTCTTTATTGCGAGCTGCTGCGTACCCAAAAATACCCTCGATTCGTTCGTTACTGAAAACGGTCAGATTTTTTTCTATTCTCATGTAAATAAAAACATCTATTCTGAATATTTTGTGACGTAAACTAGCAACGAACTTCTTGCGTTGCAAGTTGAGATTAAAACTCTCCGTGAATTACGCGGTATAGGTTGGATGATGTTTGACAGCGAAATACTGTGGACTTGCTTCAGTGCCACTGATTCGGACCCAGACTAGAAATAACTGATACTTATCCGCCCCAATCGTCGCGACTAGCATCGATGACTTAACGACACATCACCTCTTTATAAGAAAAACGAGCCACTACAAAAAAAACACTATAAACCTTTACTAAAATTGACTATTATTGCAATTGCAGAGTCATCAATGAAAAGATTATTTTGTTACTGTTTATGTATTTTTTTTTTTTTATTATTATGTTATTTTTTTAGCAATAATATCATATTTTTTTAAATATTACTTATTTATTTATTGTCTATCCTATTCAGTTATAAAAACTGATTTACAAAGGAGGACCTTAAATAAAACTAAGCTATGCAAACAATTAATAACAATGAAATCATAAATAACAATAACAATACAATTGCTTATTTCATTATATAGTTTTTAATTAATGTGTAACAATTATTTATTCTTTATTAATTCGATCGATTTTTGTTTGTATATGTTTTCTTTTCTCTAGAAGTTTTATTAGTTGTTGTGCTTCTTTGCTTTTTTATTGTTTTCAATGTTTTCCTATTATTTCATAGCAAATTGCTTAGATTTGTTTATTGAACTCCTATGTAAATCAGTTTTATAACTGTATGGGATTAAAATTAAATAAATAAATGAATAGAATTTTTTAAGGTGTGTATTTGATGTATATTTCTAGAATGTGCAAGAACACATTATTTGCAAGTACGGCTACGAGTGTAGCCCTGAAGATGGGTGTCTGATAAGACAATTACCTACTTCAACTTCTTTGTCTACCGTAATATTTTAGTCCTTAAGTGTTGGTTTTATTTTTATATTAATGTTTGTTGCTTTGCTCTACGTCTCTATTATTGCAACCATGGCTTTCTAGACGAGAAGGGTGATTGATAAATGAGGATGAAGGACAATTAAAAAAACATCCCCTATGCGGGATTCGAACCCGCATCCGTAGATGGTATAGCCTACTCCTGATTCCTACGTCCCAATCGCGGATGGCTTGTTTCCTTTCTATAACTGATTTTTATATCAAATTAATAATAACTAGAATCAAGATTAAAATAACATTTTTAACATGTCACAACATAATATTGAACACTCTCATTGGATAATATGCACATTTTATATAAACTCAAACTAGCTTCAAGACAATCTCAATCCTGATGGTGTTTACCAACAATACAATGAGCGAATGCTAGAAGAGCTCAAAATCGGCCACGACCGTTAATGCATATACATATAATCTAAATTTCGTTTTGGAGAAAATATGATTAACAAGTTAGTTTTAACTTTCAAGTATACATAATGTAAAATAGCAGCTGTAGCTCATACGGCTGAATCGTATGCAACCAAAGGGCTCGAGTTCTATTACCGCATAGTGAACTGACAGTTCTTCGTGCTCAACCCACTAACCGTCTCAAACAGAATATTGAACGTAAAATAATGTTTATTTGGCCGCCTAAACGCACTTGCGCGCATCAGCCGTGTGAAACGAGTAACTGTGAGGCTGAATTGCACGTTTTCGTACCTAATACAATGTATTCAGGTGTGCTGCTTCAAAAGAAACAAAAACAAAAAATTCACCAGTGCACTGCAGTTTTCATTTAGAAGTAGCAACAAATGGTTACAATAATTATATAGTGGTCACAACAATAGTAAGGCTATAGTATATATATATTGCAGACGCTCTTGTTGGTATTTCGTTTACGAAAACACAGGCCTTTCAGTTTAGATGCTAACCGATACACAGAACAGCAAATTCAGCCCTTATAATTTATTTAAATGTGTTATGTCAATGGTAGTAATGCAATAGGGACACACTTGCACGACATTTTGGTGCAGTTGCAATAGCCTTCGTAATAAAACCAAACATTTCGAAAAAGAATACAACACGGAGCCATGAATAATGTCTATCCGAGATCTACCTGCATAGCGAGCATGGGAGGGGAGGACAATGATATGTGTCACACGAAGTCTACAGGACAACTATCTTGCTGAAGGTCCGTCACTGCGGGGGGCTGGGGGGCACGGGGTAAATATACCCCCCCCCCCCCCCTCGAAACTCATGAGGATGACCCATTTTAGCCATCTACGACATCACTTTATCAAAATGTAGCGTTTCTATGTGTTTTACAATGTAATTGTTCAGACTAATGATGAAACGATTCATGGGTCACCTGAGTGAATATATTACAACAATATATGGAGAGTTATATCAAACCAGTATACGGATTGATAACACGAAAATAATAATAATAATATAAGTATCAGGTGTTTATTTTCATGACATAACTCTTATATCATAGTTCTTATTCCTCTCAAGTTCCGTTTCTTATTTGAAAAGAATAGAAACGAAGAGCAAATAGAAATTGAAATGAAAGTTCTAACCAAATTTTTTTTGTAAAATCAGCAAATCAAAACCAGTGTTTCAAGACCCGTGAGAAACAATCTAACCACAACACTTTTGAAATTGTTGTTATTAGATTTAGCTTCATACAACCAACTTGGACACACGCACATATATTTATGTAAATCACCCTATTTTAAGGTAGGTCTATCGTCCACAAAGTAATTTGATTCTACCCGTTCTTCAACATTGAACCTGTATCGCTAAGGTTAAGTGTGTCAAAGTTAAAATGGCAAGACAATGTACTATAGCATTTGACAAGGGTGCTCTGTGGCAGTTATGAAGTCGATACGTATTGACGGGGTGCGACCTAGAGAAGGAAGGGTTGCGGTGAGTTGGTATAGAAGGTAGACTAGGGGGGGCTAGCGGCACGCGACACGATCTAGGTTGCACCAGTACAAATCATTATTAATACATAACAAATACATAGAGCCTGTAAGAGAAGGTAACGCAATACAGACGGATGGGGCCTTCCAAAGCTACAACAGTCTGTTATTATATTCCTAGTGAAATAAAAATACATATGTGCAGAATTCAACTTGGTCTTGAATGAGTAAACAGTGTGCACGTTACGTGGCAGCAACTGTTTTTTTATGTACATATATAGTATATACACGTACATACTAGAGATGTTAGTTTTCAGGTATAGGTGGATTACCCGTCAGATGATAACTGTGTAGAATAGGAAGACTTACTGTGAGTCGAACCCAAGTATTCTGATCATTGGGCAGATGGCCAGTGGGACTCAAACCCAGATCTTCTGATTTCCGGGCAGAAGCCAAAAAATCTGGGTTCGAGGCCCAGCGGGGATTGAGTTTCAAGCATTCGTCTGCATATCCAATACACATAATATACATGTCTTCGTCTCCCATGTATGTACAGAAGTACAGTCATAAAACAAGTATTATTGGAGGGTTTAGTTTTCTAGGAAATAAAAAACGACGTGTTTAGTTTTTACTATGAAACGATGCTGCTGCATTTGCTGTGTGCACGCGGTTTATGTGTTCCTTGCTGTGACCTAGTGAAGTTATACAAACAAATCGATAAAAAACCAGGTCATGCACTGAAGTGACAAAACTACGGACAAGTCCCGAGCGCAAAGCTAAAACTCTATGCATCAGAATATAGGTACTATATTCAAGGTCTGAGGATGTTTCGCTTTCAGTAAGTAAATATGTGCAAAAATGCTAATAGTGAAATTATGTTTTCATAAATTCACAGCAATCCCGGAGTAGCTTCTGATTTACACGTACATGTGCGATGTGACATATAAGATAACAGAACAAACATTATTTTGCGAATGTTTTTTGTAAACTAACGACGAGTTTAGTGGTAATATCCGATAATACCTTATCAACAAAGATGACTCCTGCTATCGAATTTACATGCCAGAGTCTCTGAACGCCATTTTTCTTGCGTGCTCTTCTATGA